>JACCGJ010009147.1:0-133792 GCA_013407085.1 Atriophallophorus winterbourni
CTTGTTATCAACTCTCATTGAAAGCGAGAATATTCGTTGTTGGCGCAGTGCTTGCGCTCATAGCCACGGGCTCTCGAGCTCTCAATGATTGAAAAAACGCATTCCGTCGCCATAGACTAGTAATAATATCCGATTAATCGGCGGCAAGTCGTAGTGCACACTCCGAATTCTAAGCCGCATGAGGTTAAGACATCAAACTCTTCCCCAATAATGAATCGATTTAAATCCTTGTACTATCGTAATCGAACGTCGTTGTATCTTTTCTATCTGTTTGCATTCTCCCTTTGTGGGTAAGACGTTTACCCGCAAATTAGATTCCAAAACTGGTCTCACTTAAATGAAAAAAAACAATGCTAAACATGTGTGCGTAGTCACCGAGAATGACGACTAATTGCCCCCAGGTGCGGATCGCTTTTCTTTTTGTCCTAGGTTTTAAACGAATGAAAATTAACACCAAAGAAAATGATGGCATCAAACTAACGAATGCCATGCTCGCCCGTTTTACTGTTTTACGGATTTCCACAATAGCCATGTTTTAGACGCAGATGGGGGCGTTCGACTTAGTAGGTCGAACTTAATACCTTGCTGCGCAAGGATGTTCGCACAGGATTTTACGTGCACTATATGCTCATACATCCGTGTTACGGTTACAACGACTTTTTGCCATTATGTAAACGAAGCTTGTTCTGGTGCGTGATGCCTAAAGGCTCAATGAATCTGTCGTAATGATCTCATTTTACTCATTCCCCAAACTTTATTGAACGCATGTTCTATTTGAAATGTGAAGTTCAATATCTCCAGCGGGTTGCTGAAGAAAGCTTTCGCCTGTCTGGTGAACGCAGATGTTGAACTTCTACTGGGTGAAAGAGCTACCGATCTAGAGTATGCGGTTGACATCGCACTTCTGGGAGATAACCCTCATATAATACAATAAGCCATGGATCGCCTGCAGCTTCACGGTATGGCATATACTTTGCGTCTAACAACTGTAAAGCACTTACCCAGGACCGGAGTCGCTCTTCTAAATCTAACTGTGTTTGATGTCAATCTTGAATTGGTCGACAGCTTTCTTTAGCTTGGCATTTGTATCTCTGCTGGCGGTTGTGTCGAGGACAAGATATCACGTATTCGCAAAGCGGGTGTAGCGTTTGCTAACCTTCGCCACTTGTAGTGTCGACGCGATGTTTCACTCCATACGAAAAGGCGAGTGTACAACGCAGTGGTGCGTGCTACACTACTTTATGACCGCGAAACCTGGTCTATACGAGTGGAAGAGGTCCGTCGGCTTTCTGTTTTTGACACGCCTTGCCCGCGTAAAAATGCAGCATCGTGTTATAAATATAGATATCTTCAAGTGGGTGTTATATATGATGGTATGAAAGCACAAGCCTGATCCAGGAAAAGTGCCGCACAGTTAGAGACTGCACGTGGGCTAAGATACTGTCAGGTTGCCCAGGCCAATTGGGTGTTGGAACCAAGAGGCCACCTACTGAGAGAAATGCTGATGCTTGCTCGTTTGTTATGGTTTGGACATGTTTTAAGAATGCATCATCACCGTTTACCATACCGCGCCTTATTTGCAGAGTCTGGTAGAAGCTAAGAGACTCGATCAGGTGACCAGTCCATGACGTGACGCGTTAGGGATCAAGAAACTCACCGTAGCGCTAGACTCAGTGGGGCGTATTTGTTTGCCTGTATGGAGTCCAAAAGCTTCACCTAATAGTTGGTTGTAAACCGATGTCCGTAGCGCCAGTGTATTTTATTATATGTGTGCTAATTTTTTAAATCCGGTATTATTAAATTATATTAGATGAAAAAATCACAAAACACATCCATTGAATCTACAAAAACGAGCTGCTTTCGCGCATTTGATTTTCGCTTGCCCGCTTTCCTTTTTTCCACGCGCTCGCTTATCTGCTTTTCCTGCTTCATGTGCTTGGCTTTTTTCCTGGTTTCAGAATTGTGCTTCATGATGCTGATGATGATGTGTAAACACATCATCATCCGTTTGTGCTTGCTCTTCTGCAGACTTCAATCTTTTTAGGATTTTTTGTGTCGTTGTGTGATCGTTAAGCATTCTGTACCTGCGACATGCGTAATATCATCCCTCATTTATTGTTAATTAGTTTTAATTCATAGATACAATGTTGTAGCCTTATGAATAGGTAGTAATTACTTTCCCAGCACCCAAAAATTGTCAATAGGAGCATTTTATAGTAATTGTCTTTGCAGAGACTGAACACATTTGCGATTATCTCGATGTAACTAATTAAGGGTTGTTCCACGTAACACGTATTAACTTGTCTTCTTCACCGCATTCCAACTAATGAATTTGCCTAAGATGTAGATATTTATCAGTGAAATCACAGGTCTGGATTCATGCAAAGTGCTTTGCAGCCAAAGGATGTACGAATGTATGAAAGCACAATCCTGATCCAGTCAAAATGCCGCTCAGTCATAGACTGCACATGGGCGAAGATACTTTCGGGTTCCCTAGGCCTAGACATATATGATAAAGGAAATAGAGATGGTAGTGATACTCCAATATGTTTCACCATGCAGCTCACTGCCAGTGGCCAATAAATTTAGCACGGTTTGTTGTACAGCACAGAAGTACTGCATGACAGCACATCCGTGCCAAAGGATGCATGTGAGTCAAGATACTGTCAGATTGCCCAGGCCGAAACGAAGTATGAGAAATTGAAATAGCGGTGCGACTCCTAGCGTATTTCCGAATGTAGCTTAATACCGTTGGCTAACATGCTGCTGTTACCTATGTCTAGACACATTTATAGATAAAATTGTATCTTTCTGCATGCAGCTCATTACCGTTGGCGCATCAATTTAGCACGATTTTACTTGCGCAGTACATAAGTGTACCACGCTTAAACTACTCTTCCATGTTAGGAGCGACTTTTGATTCTTTACACCGACAGCTTAAAGTACACGGTAATCTACAGTGTTCAGTTTTCCCTTATCTTTGGATGTTCTGTGAATTTATCATATTGAAATGTTCTTTACAACGACGATCGACAATTATATTTCATACGTCGTGTATTTTTTTCTAAAATTCGAGTATTTTATTTCGTAAATCATTTTGGTCACACGACTTTGCACTTGTCCCCATACTAAACATCTAATGGTCCTTTCTCATGGTTGTATGTATTAATGTATTAAAGCACAAGCCTGAACCAGGCAAAGTGCCGTACAGAAAGATACTGCATGGTTGTCTGATGGTATCGGGCCAAACTATTTTTCAGTTGGCATCATCATTGTATTTATGGATCAGGTGGAACGTCGAAACAATACTTACCTATCCTCCTTTGAACCAAAAATCTACCGGACCGAACGTAGCTAGATATAATTAAATTTGTATGCATGTCTTTTTATTCAATAAGATTGTGAAGTGGAATTTAAATATCTTGCACGGATTTGCGATCGTGTAGTACATCTGTACTGCATAGTTAACATCGTGCTAAATTGATTTACCACTGGTACGTTGCTGCAATTTGCCCAGATCATGCATGTTTTCGTACATAAGAAACACAATCGCTATTATACTGAAATGATTGACTTTAGCTTCATATTGTGCGCTTACCCTGGTTTCTCGGGTATCTATGCCTATGTGATATTTGAAATGACCCTCCATTAAATATAAAGTGTTCAGTAATGACGCATCCTCATAGTCTGTTAGTCTGACCTTTGCCCTCCAGTAAAGCTGCTCTTACAGACGAGGGGGGCATGCGCTAGAAAACTGCATGTTTCAGTTGGATAGAGAGTTTGTTAGCTAGATCAGTCCATTTTAATGGATGAAACACTGGTTCTAACAACCACACTGTGTTTTGAAAACAGATTTGGGGAG
The DNA here is from genome assembly GCA_013407085.1 of Atriophallophorus winterbourni. Taxonomy (NCBI): domain Eukaryota; kingdom Metazoa; phylum Platyhelminthes; class Trematoda; order Plagiorchiida; family Microphallidae; genus Atriophallophorus; species Atriophallophorus winterbourni. Next base: position 3,863 of record JACCGJ010009147.1, read on the forward strand.
GTAGCTTTTATATTGTACCAGCACAGAAGCCAAGTAATAATTTACTCTGAAATGCTGAACACTGAAAATCTTTACACTATTAGCTACTATTGACTAACAAGACGCTACACTACACGTAGTAAGAACAAAGGCAGGCCTTGTAGACAAAACGCTTTTTCGGTCTCTGACCATAATGCAATTTATGCAGCGACTCGTTTGTGTTTATACTCTGTTCTGGCAAAATAAACCAATCGGGATCGAAAAACAACATCTTAAAGGGGTTTCAAAGGATCTAATGAGTTTTAGTGGAAATATTGGTAATTTCCCAACAATAGCTTTGACAAACTGTGAAAAAAAGTCCTGTATGTGAAATTGTGAAAGTATGTGCCCTTGTTCTTTTAACTGCATGTTCCCATGTAGCTTGCGTTTTGATGAACAAAAAACGTGATGCGTCACTGGCGATGTCATTTATACCACATTCCTAACCTATTATAGGAATAATCTCGCACGCACTATCAATTGAAAAAGCCGGTTAATTCACTCGCGTATTCAGCTATACATATGTAAAAAAGTTCTACTTCAATCATCGACAACTGTTATCGATCTAATTCTCTTATTCGATGATGATGAAGTGGTAGTGCTTGAACGGAACTTAATGTCTTTTTTTATTATGCTTTATGCGCATTGAAATATTTGCAATATCCTATCCCAGACTGGATTTTAGGCTTCAAAATAATGGTATATTTGCTTTGTTATATTTTCCCTAGCTCTCACATTGTCTATGTTTGTCTTCCAACTATAATAGCTGACCATACAATGCATCTGCAACTATGATTTTTACTCCCATTGATTGCTGGAATGCGTTGGGTAATCACGCACTGTTGTTCTACATCATTATTCGGATACCACACAGTCGAGTTTAGTCGTGAGCGCCTAACTCACCCCTTATTTTAATGTTTGTTTTTATTATTGATGGAATGCATTTTTAAACTCACACAAGTGCCAACGCTGCATCGCGTAGTGCGAAGCGAGCTATTGCTGAAGAAATTTTTGTCGTTTTAGATGCACACTATTTATCTACTTCTTACTTTTCATTTCACAATCGATTTTCGCTCAAAATATTGCCTTCGTAAAATGGTGACTAATCTGTATTCCCAAGTTTATCATGAACTCACATAAAGACAAAAAGATTAATCAACTGCCTCATGAAATGTGTACTTTTTCATTGAGCTGGTGCAATCTCGTGGGTACGCCATTTTCACTTCCCGTTTGTACCTCACACACGGATGTGAATCGTGCACCACTTCTGTACAGCTATCACCATGCTAAATTGATTTGCCATCGGTAATGAGATGCATGCGAATACGCTGGAGTTTCACTGACATTGCTATTTTCCTTTCCCATATCCGTCTAGGCCTGGGCAACCTGACAGTATCTTAGCCCACGTGCAGTCTTTAACTGTACGGCACTTTGCCTAGATCAGGCTTGTGACATCATACATGCATACATACATACACGCAACCCATCGCTTTTTTATAACATAGTATACCCCAAATTTCTATAAATGTTGATGCTATGGTGTTACGCAAAAATAACGTTGGACATGGGACAGTTTTATATTTGGTGATATTTTCTGAATGAGCCCTTCTTGTCCATTTAATTTCAAGGATTCCCTTTTCTCAAATTATTTAGATTTCATCTAATTAACTGTGTCGAATGAGTTTTGTAGGACTAAAATTGTGACGGTTGAGCTTAAGTTGATTTATAAAAATAATTTAATTGTTCACTCTTTATCTGCTTTTGCTATGGAAGGTTAATCGCCAATATTGATCAAGACTAACTTGGAACGGTGTTCCTTTTATTTAGGATGATACATGTTTCGCCTTGTTGGGGTTGTTCAACTGGGAACCCCTTCCTAATGATATCATCGATCGATTGCGAAAACCGCTTGATAGCTATGAAGATGAATTGAACACATGGAAAGAGCTATCAACGCCTCAGCCCGTGGCGTCAAGGTCGAGCAGCAATTTCACTCAGCTTCGAGAGCCGGCTTTAGCATCTGATTTATGGGATGAACTTGCACGGCACTCTGTGAGTTTTGCCTTCGGGTCATGATTTTACTTGCAAATGTAGTATTTTTCATTTGTTTATTTTAATTTTATCATGCTTGCTATTTAGCTCCCGACTTCTCGCGAAACACTCCCTTCCATGGTTTCTGAATACAATACTACAGCTAAAGAAACGATATCCCTTCTCCGGAAACAAGGTCTGCTGACTTTCTGGAAGTATGAAGGAGTTGAACGTTTTCTGATCAGATTAGAACAGATTTCTGTCTTTGAAGCTTGGTGAGTCGTTAATATATTGTTCAAGCACAATTATAAAACCCAATATAAAACCACCACAAAATTGTTACTCCTCCAATTATTCTCGCACGTTCGGAAGAACTTGCACTTGACCGTTCATTCTGGAGGCACAGTGAAGGGTAATCCTCATGTTGAGGATGATCAGGTGCTGCCAAACGTAGATCGCATCGGAACCATGCAAACGGCATCGATCGACCGACCATTGCTTATGCCTGTAAACGTTGCGGAAAAAACCATTACTCCCGAATAGGCCCGCATAGTTATGTTGAACGGTTGGAGCATGACACCATAGTGCTCCTTCTATGTACCTCCATAATCGACAACGACTAAAGCAGACCAACAGGGCTTATACTAAATTGTAGAATCGAAGACCTTTCTCCACACCGCTTCGTTTCGCTTGTTTTCTCTATATCGTTAGTGAACCACACAGTATACTATGTTTAGACACTGTATCTATCGCGTTGCATATCGCGCCGTATTTTGTGATCTCTGTGTGAAATTTTAAATTTGATTTGGAAAGAGTGCTATAAAGTCTGATTTCCGGAGCTAATGTGAGGTTGTTCACTCATGAATGTATGAAATCGTAGTCCTTTGCCGGTGACGATCTTTTAGGACACTTCCTTCGTTTCTAATCCATTTTCTTATTTCCTTTTTCAATCGATCATCCCGGGAATGCTCCGGTAAAACGCACACCTACACAAAAGTTCCCTCGTTTAACCACATTTAAGGTTCCATTAGCCCTTGTACACAATTAATCCTCTTTTTGCAACGAAGCTTTCGGAGATTAATAATATTCTAGAATATTCTACATCTATGATTATTGGAAATATAGCTGGACTATAAGCATTTTTGATTCGGGTTCGTTGAGTCTGCTCGCTCTCAAAATGCCAGATTTTCTCCCGCTAAACAAAAGAATTCGTAATTGAGTGTAATTCTTCTTTTCCTGAAATAGGGTCACTAACATAAGCGTGTACGAAAACGAGTGACTGGCGCATTCGAACCTTTTCGATCCTGATCCATAGAGCTCCTTTAGCAATGAAAGGCTGTTTATCTAAGGGTGGTAACCTTGCTTATTAACCTGCTGCATTAGTAAATATTCAATTGTTCCAAAGGTTTCGGTAGAAAATGCCGTGAGGTCCAATGTACAGCGCTTTCATTGACCTAGTCATGAATACTACCTACCTTTTCAATTCTGTGGTTTCGCGGTTCGCCAGTAGCACACTTCGTTGAATCGTTTCTTTTAACCCTACATTCTCTTGTCGCCTTTATTGATCGACTGTTAGTTTTTATCCATTATTTCATCTTCGCTCGTTTTAATGAATTCAGCACGGACGATCAAGCCGTGGCAGAAACAATCCATTCAGTTCACTTGATTTCTCGACTCTTGTTGACCGTCTTGACGGATTCGGAAATCAACAAATGCGCTCGTCCCGAAAGCTTTGAACGTCCGCAATTCGTACGAAACGTGCCAGAACACGTTGTGGTTCGCTTATATCGAATCTTGGTCGATCATTTCCGAAACGGATGCCTGTGGCTTTTGAACGTTACACCTCACACCAATTTGGTGAACTTGACCTCAGCTGTGGCGGATATGGTAGGCGTGTTTCAGTGATTTTTTTCATCTGGTTTTTTCATTTTAGTGTGCGTATATTACAGTCATATATAGTTGTTGTTGTTGTTGGCCTCCTTCGGTCGATGTGGACCATGGATGTACATCACAGTCGCATGAATTTCATGTTTTACAGCTTTGGGAATGACTAAACAGTCCGATTCGGGAGGAACAATCTCTCCCACAGCGTTGGCAACGATAGTCAGAACTCTGTTGTATTGCATCAGTTGCACGCCGGCGGCGTGATCTGCGTTCAGCAGTCAAGAGCTGTATCTGCTCCCCCCGGCTTGCGTACGACGCTTTACACAATGCCTCCAAAGTGAGCGGTCAAGAGCAAGTTCTTCCCGGCTCGCGGGGTCAATGTCAAGAGCTTTCATGTCTCTTTTACAAACATCTTTGTACCGCAAGTGCGGTCTGCCCAATGGTCGACTTCCTAATTGCAACTCACCGTAGAGTACATCTTTCGGAATACGACCATTTTCCATTCTATAGACATGACCAGTCATATATAGTAGTTTTGTATTGTTTCTTACACCTGGACTATTCATTGCAGCAATTCTTCGGCGATTGTTTGAAAGACTTGGAAGCCTTCCAGGTAAGATCTTATTTTGACGACTGCTAGCTATAAACATTCCGTCAAAAAAATAATTCGCTTTTTGTTTGTGTCGCTGCTTCACAGATGAGCGCCGCTTCTCGAGATTTGACAATCGGATCGAAGTTATCGATGGCCGTAAACCTACTGCAACGTGTGGTTCAAAGCTACATTTCATTCACGAGCCCAGATTCATCGGAAAAAGAGTTTTTTGTCCCAGATCCGTCTGAACTAACCGACGATGCGACTTGTGAGAAACTGAAAAGCACCGGATTAATATTCATTGATCTTGTCACTGCTTTCCTTTCCTTGTTGGATTCGAATCATATCCGATCGTATGGCATAAGTTTGAATCCCGATCCAACGGAGCAAGCCTTATCGGAATTTGGTGGTTCCTTCCTTCAGAAATTGGACAATCCCGAAGAACACAATAGTGAGCTAATTGTTTTCAAACTCGGTCGGTTTGCTGATGCATCTTTCGGGTTTACTATTTTCGGTTTTTATTCTTTTTCTCTATAGTTCTTCGAAGTGCAAAGCAATGGAGCAGAGCGCAATGTGTGATGCTGCTCTGTGGAAAACCGACGCAGTACTTGCTTTTAGATTTCGTCACAAAGCTTACCGCCATGGTAAGTAAGGCGTTTCGTGGTTTCAAACTTTTGCCTTTTCATTTAATATTTTTTTATAAACGGTATGGTATGAAAGCACAAGCCTGATCCAGGCAAAGTGCCGCACAGTCAAAGACTGCATGTGGGCTAAAATACTGTCAGGTTGCACAGGCCTGGACAGATATGAGCATCTAAACGGTATTGTAGCGTGCGTATCTTGTACGCAAACGCCCCGGTGCTGTGGAGTGTAAATGTGTGAGATTTGAGCACCACAATATATTTGTCGCCTTGAGCACTTGACAGTGGCATTTAGGTATAACTTTGTTCATCACTATACCACTGTTTGAAGGCTCACTGAACCCTATTGAATCTTATTGTCGCCACCTGATGATGGTAAACGGCCGGAAAACAACTATGATATACGTGCGTGGATTATAAGCGCTACAATGTAGTGAGTATTTTACTGTTCGTGGAGACTCAGTTGTTACTTCTTGAAGTGTGCACATGACAAAGTTTGTTTCATTTTGGCGCCTCCGATGTTCTCGTAATCACTATCTAGTTTGAGATCCGTTACCCCTCAACTTACGATAAAAAAATTCCAGCCAGAAAATGTTAACTATTTGCTTCAACTAAGAGCTAGTTAACGGCAAGTGATGCACGCAAAAATCATATATTTGAATTATAGGCTCGTCGTAACTGAGTCTAAAGCGATTTTTGCTGTTTCGAGCTCTGAAAACGATCTTATTAAACAAGGTATGTACTTGTAAGCCACTGTTGGATAAGGTTTAATCACATGTACCCACATACGTGTCTAGGCCTGGGCAACCTGACAGTATCTCAGCCCATGTGTAGTCTCTGATTATGCGGCACTTTGCCTGGATCAGGCTTGTGCTTTCACATCACCCACATACGTGTAGATGGGGTTAAACCCATGGGCTTGAAAGGAAATGCTCATTCGCGTGCATTTCCATCAAACACGACCGGTTTCATGTTGTTTGCACTCATCAGGTTTGGAACAGTAGTATCCGGATCCGTATGCCTTGAAACAATGGAGACGTGATAAACGAGTTATGAACTTGTAAGCAATGTACGCCCAGTGTCGGTGTGCCTGCATCAAAATCACTAAATGTATCGCAACTATATAAATCTGACAACCTTATCACACATATCTAATCGTAGGAATGTTGGCTGATAGGCTGTTGTACACCCTAACGCTCCCAGAACGCCAGAAATGTGAATGTACTTTTGCCGGACCTTTGAGTAATAAGGTATTAAATAATGCTTTTCTATCGGCTGTATCGATGGCATCCTTAAAATCAGAAGGGATATCTGCAGTAGGTTACCTACCATGACGAAATCCTGCTTGCTGTTCACGATTCGGTTATTCACTGTGCAGGGTGAGTCTCCAGAGTAATCGGACATTGATGGGTTTATTCCTCTGTGGTTAGATCATGATGTATGCACACCTTTCTTGATAACAAGTATTATTATAGATTCTCCCGAACGCGGTAGTAGTTTCTATTCCCAATATCTGACTTAAAATGTCAAGCGGTGTGCTCATTATGATATCCTCTTCCTTGAACAGTGGTACCTTCTACTAGAACGGGCACAGCCACATCCGGACTTTGTTGTACCGTGCCTTACAGTAACAATCGCTTTCTACTTTTGAGTGTTATTATCAGATACTGCAATGGAAAGATTATTTGTTAAGTCACCGCTATGGGCTTAGGTATTCGCTTAGATGTGAAAGTCCTTAAACCATCAAATCTCGATTCAACGAGCACCGGATAAGGATCTAAGCAAGTGTTTCAGAAAGAGCAGCAGTTCTCTATACTACTTTTCTATCTAACGCTAATTGCTAAGTGGTCTATTTGTGTCCACCGCTGATCATCGATGCAAGCTGTCGCTTTTTATGTCTAAATGAAATGCTGCCGTTAAAGGAAATCCAATCTAAAACTGTGGCATCAGAATTAAACCTTGGTCTGAGTATGAAGCAAAATAACCACTTGAACCGCGCAAAAATTGCCTGTTAAAAGGTTTGGTGTAGTCAGTTCGTTTACCGTTAAGGCATCGTACAATCTTGCTTCAGACAACCAGCAAATGATTTATGGAAAGATAATCTAAGCAAAGGGCTAAACCAGCTTGCTAGGCTGATTGACGTGGGGTTCGTACGTCCATGGCCTCTTTGTATGCAGGCGTGCGCAGTTTTAAATTATTAACTTTTGGATTAGGAAAAGCTATACTTAGAAAAGGTTCATATCGCTACATGTCAATAGTATATTATGGTACAAAAAGCTATGAGCTTAAAAGATACGATAGTCAATACAGGGCGTTGGGTAGAGCTCAGCAGGTTCGGCTTCTTTTGCCAAAGTTCCGTAAAGGGTGGGGATATATATCATAACAGTCAATACATGGGGAGATTAATCGGCGTAGTTACGTATATATTTATTTGGAAAGGAATGGGAAAGTGAGTATAGTATCGGGAAGAAGGAAAAGCGAAAATCCGTTAAATGTGTTAAGAAAAATAGATATGAGCGTCAAGCCGTTCTTTAAAAATGTAGAGTGATGTTTGTGTTACGATAGAAAATAGAAAACAGTAGATCATTCCAAGCACATGGAGTACGGACAGAGAAGAAAAATTTACTGCAGTTCAACCGGTTGTCTGATGAGCCAGCTTGAAGAGAAGTTCCCCGGGTTCCGGAACTGGGTGCCATCAAAGACAGTCCATGGGCCTTAGGATCTGGAAAACCAGTATTAGATCCACTCGGATGAAACGGTAACTCACCCGGAGCACGTTGAGTTGCTGGAGGCGGTCTTCATAATTCATCAAACTGAGTCCTTTGACGAGCCTGCTCTAGGACGTAATGATCACACTCAAGTCATGAGGATCAAACGGATACCGCATAATGGATGTGGGGTCTGACGTACGCCTGTTGAAGAAAGGGAAAGAGGCGGTGGTCAAATGCCGTTTGAGGAGCCCTACGTTGAGTTTGGCGACTGAGGATGCATGGGAACACTGGGCTGAACACCCAAGATCACTTTGAACCAATATGTCAAGGTCTTTTTCTAGCATACTTACGGAAGGTTCGGTGTCCCCTAGCTTTTACCTAGGTTCTCCAGGGTGATGAATGCGGAGAGATCGGCATTTCGTGGGTTGAAAGGGAGCTCGTTCGGCATTGCCCAGTTATCAAGTGAGGTAAGATCCGCCTGCAGGTCGTCACAATCATTCGAGGAAGAGAGGATGCGCCATAGTTTGATATCCGCTATATGTCACAGGTCAGGCGACCCGATTTATCATGTTTGATAAACGTTGCACTGAAAGTGGATTTGTACTTACCCTGATGGTATGTGGCTTGCAATATTGTCAAGTCGTTCAAAGCCTTTTAGCCAGAGAGTCTTACACACAAGACTGTGTTCGTCTGTCCTCTCTCGGTCGAGCTTCCTGTTATAAATGACTCTTCTTGTACCCGATGGACAACTCAGCGTTTATCCCCTGTCTAATCCTGGTAACCTGCCAGCAGCCCTCACGTTCGGTCTATGAGCTACTGGTTTGCGATTTCATCATTTGTTTCCGATACCTTGTGCTCTACGCACATCTTCAAACTAGATGATTTAAATAGGCTGAAATTCATCATTACCCGTAAATCGATCTTTTCGTTTCATCATATCGTACTTTTGTTTTCAGCTCTCGAAACTGTTCCACATGCTAGAAAATATTCAAGGCGACGGTGAGTGAACGTTGCTTTACGAACCTGAACTCGTTAGCCACATTTTTCATCTCTTCGGTCGTGTGCAAATTTCGCACTATCAACATACTTTTAAAACTCTGTGTCGGGTGATTGTGCTTTGTTGACGGTAACATGTTGTTGGAAACCATCTCCGCTATAATGGGGTGTTCACAAAGTACTCACTTTCGATAATTTTGCTTCACTGATTTTATTTTAATTCAATACCTGGGCAGCTGTAGTTGTTTCCCTTCAATTCCTGTTTTCGAACGTAGTGTGTATGATTCTAGCTCGCTTAACACCTGGAATTTTCACTGTATCCATCGATTTCACAATTTTATTCCCATAATTTCTATCAACATACCGCTTTTCACCACCGCATACAAGACCACATTTTACGTTTTACCGGTATTTTTACCCTGTTCACCTAACGCGAATCACAAAGTTGCCCAGGCTCAGACAGAATGTGATAGAAAGTAACATAATCGCGTACAATTATCAATACAAGACTTTGTTAACTATCCACCGTTCAATAAGGTGCCGCGTTATTTGATTTTTGATATCACGAGTTTTATTATGAAGGTAATTTAGTCTGTTGATTCTACATTTTTCGTTTCAGCGCGTCTTTCTTTCACGGTCAACAAGGTACGCTGAGTTCTGTTCGTTTTTTGTCTTCATTCCCACTTTTACCAGACAATTCACTCACACTTTTAATAATCATCAGTAGTGTTTTGTAGCACGTATGACGACACACAATGTGAACACCTTGGTTAACCGATAATCGATGGCGTATCAGCAAAAGGTGTATCAAAATCAGAAAGTTCCACGTGATGAGCTTTTTTAGTCGTTTCACTGTATGCGGTTTTGTTAATTTTTGTTTTTTTTCGTTTTCAAAAGTAACGAATCTGTCACACATTGTACCATATAGGCGCCGGTGAATTTGGATTGCATTCACAACACCCAAGGTTTCCAACTACCCGTTATCAGGTATTTCTAACCATAGCCTGAAGATAACATTGTTCCTTAACGTGGGCCACATCACTGCTCTTCTGTCTGCACTAAAATACAGCCAGTCACGTTTAGAGAAAGCTCGTGCTTGTAAGCTGCTAGTAGTTCATGCTTTCTGGAGGGTTTGCTTGCCCAAATTCAATCAACCATAGCTCTTCCGCATTCGATCTGACCAAACTAGTACGCTACGATACCCTTGATGTTTTTTCCTGCAGCTCGTTATCTATGGTCCATCCACTTGTTTCTCCTTAGTCCTGCACGGCAATTCGTTACATCATCATCATCCCCACTATGATTTCTACACTTCCCGCATGTTCTTGGAACTTATCTGATGTTGAGAAATTAAAGCAGTTTTTATGACCCTCTAAATGTAGATAAATGGCAATTTCTGCTACCCGTTCAAAATCTACGCAGAATCAGATTTAACCATGTTTTCTATCATTTTGTCACGTTTTCGTTAAAATAGAGGTGTGCGGATGTGTAATCGTTCAGTACTGTATCGTGCTGTGCGGCTAAGTTGCTTTGCCACCGGTAATGAGTTGCATAGGCTGTAGTCTTATTTCTATTTTGTTTCTAGGTCTGGGCAACCTGACAGTATCTTAGCCCACGTGCAGTCTATGGCTTTGCGGCACTTTGCCTGGATCAAGCTTTCATCGAAAATATTTGAAATTTCAGCTCTAATCACTTCACACTCCTGCGTTTCGATTGTATCCATTTGGTAGTTTTGTTCGCTTAAATTCGCATTTTCGTTCGCACTGCTGCTGCTTCTAAACCCTTCCTGATCGTTTCCCCCATTCTCAGCTCATCGCCATTGTTTATGACCTCTGTGAAAAAGTGCTCTCACGCATAAACGAAATTTTGTCATTGCGTTCTCAAATTTTGACCGAGAGAAATGCCGTAATCCACGATATTAGCTCCACGTAAGTTTTAAAACCATCTGGCCTTGAACGCACTTGTTTTCTCTACATTTTAATTTCTCGTGACTACTTTCGCTTGTGTATTGGATAGATGTTGTTGTTTTCAATTGAGGAAGTTTAACGAAACCAACTTGTAAACTAATTTGCTGAGTATGGGTTTTTGTCTAAATGAACTAGCTTCTTTATTTGTAGAATTCGTGTATTCACCATGTCATTAAAAACATTTCTAGCGCAGAGTAATCGTGAGCATGGCCCAAAAGTTTATTACACCTCGGACAATGTCCCGTCAACGGATAAATGAGCTTTCTGGATTAATGAAGAGACACGAAATCATGTTCTCATCATATCTTGTGTATCAGTCCGTTTCTATCGCCCATGCATAGCCAGTACAATCTGATGTACAACATGTTGACGTCTGACGGTGCGGCACGTACTTTTACTTCTAAACTGTTTGCCTTGATTGCGCATTCCACGCAACATTTTATTTCTTGATTGTACATGATCCACCTTCAAGGCTGGCAAGTTCCACCCCTCCATAACACTTGGTTTAAAATACCTCTCATCCGCCATCGCCTTTTTATTTGTTAATAAAAAGTAATTCGCTTGATTAGGCTACGTTTGGTTTTGGTTGTTATCAGCCCAATGAAAAGTGCACCATGTGGGAGAATTTTCGACATTAAGAGCTTTGGAATCGCGTTGGCTGTGTGTACCTCTTTTCGATATATACTTTTTGTCGCGTTTGAACAATACTCGCCAACTTAGACATCAGGAAAGCAATACTCTCTTGGCATCAGGTTCGGATAGACTGTAGAGTCACACCTCGCTATATTGTTTTCCACCCGAATCAAGTTGAGTAGTTAACTTGTCGATGTGTTACATTTGATGAGAAATATTCCTTTGTCTGTTTGAGCTTTATGTAGGTGATTGTAAGCAGTACACTGTGAATTCGAGTCTGCCTTTGCGGGTGATTTTGCCTTTAGCACGTTATACTTCCCACTGCGGTCATTAAGCCGCAGCGATATTACTACTTTTTAGTTGGGTTTATATTGTGGTCATGTCAATCGCCTTCATTCATGTGGATGTGCACGTATGGGCAGTTGAGCAATATGCCTCATTGTTTACCCGGTTGCTCAACGACTGAACTACTTTTATGTTGCGCGATGCCTAAATTGGAAATTAAAAAGTATTCACGGCAATGCCACTGCACTATGCAACCGGTTTCTGTTCAAAGTAAATAGACAGTTCATTCAGTCATAACGTACCCTCTTGCCACACTCCCTCATGTTCACTCGTTTCCATTTTACTCAAAGTTTTAATCGCCATTATTCATCATTATTTATCATTTGCGTATTTGAATTGCTCTCGTGCTTCCTCATCACTATGAAATGAATCATTCATTCTATAATTGCATTCTGCTTAAGTTCGACACTTAATTTCCACTCTTCAGCGCCTCGGTAACTGAAATGGATAAACAATTGGGCATGCTGCTTTCACGCCTAGTCCAGGCGGAAGACACTCTTCGAATATCCACCCGGAAATTCACCAATGTGAAATCAACCTATCACCAACTCGATCGACAACTAGCAAGCTTGATCTACTTTCTCAGCTCAGGGGATGTGTCCACCGTGGCCTGGCTGGCTTTGAAAAATCTGGGCTTTACCTGGGATGATGAAAATGAATCATGTCGTTGGCCCCTTTGGCCTGGTCCAATCGGATTCTGTTTACTCGCCAGCAATGTTATAAATAGTCTTCGTGTTTTGGACTCATCCACTTCAGCTGAGGATACGCTCAAACGCTTTTGGACGTGTTTTCTCGCCAGCCTCACGAATTGTTATACCACGGAAACCGACACGGTTCTTGACATACACCCGGATCTGTTGCAATTGCTTTGCTTTCTTGCTGGGCAGCTTCCAAGTTTGACTTCCAAAAAGTTGTTGCTCAACCAACTGATTGCTTGCGTTTGCAAACTGGATGCAAGTGCAGCGACCAGCGTCACATGTCTCAACTCTCGCTACAACATTACCCTGCGCTTGTTGTTATTGGTCCGTTACATGGTGCATCATTTCTATGTCCCACCAGCCTACCTAACACTTCAGTTGAAGCCCAGCCTTTCTTTGGCCACCGATTCGACTGGCGCAAACCTCGCTCGTCGTCTATGGATGTTTACTTCACTGGCGAAAGCGGTCGCTGCGGTGCCAAACGAATTTCGACCGCGTGGTCCTGAACACGATTATCCGTTCTTTTACGACTTCTTACTCCCGGTCAACGAAGATGGTGTGGATGTGAAAGAATCCTCGAAATCTATTATAAGTTTTCCATCACCGGATGGCTTGGTGAGCATTTTGTTTCAACTTAAATTTGTTCCATTGCCAGAGCGAAACATTCTAAGGGAAACCGATGTTCTTACGTTATTCAGCACATAATAACCAAAGTATGATGGGCGCGTACCTAAACACTCGGGGTTAAATCTTTTCCTGTGCATTTGGAAAAGTTTACCTGTCTGCGTATGATACAATTACGTGTACCGTGGTCAAACTTTTATGAACTCTCGGTTGCATACAGTTTTTTCTGACTAGATCCTGGAAGATAATTTGTTAACTAGAATTTACGGTGCTTCTGCACTTGCACTGTCGTCAATCGATATCGCATGGTTTTGGGAACGCGCGACTTCCACAGAAAACCCAACTTTTTTCGTTTCAGTGTTGCTTGCTCAGAAGATGTTCACTGCCTTACACTGTTGTCAATCGATATCGCATGGTTTGGGGGAAAATCCGACTTTCTTCTCTTCATTGTTGATTGCTCAAAAGATGTCATACACTTGTGCTTTTGGCTGCCTCTTGTCGAGCTGTAACCTGATGTATAGCTGCGAGATCATTGCTCTGTATTGGTTTATATGTTTCTAATAGCGTAGTATTAAAGTTATTTTCACTATCTGCTATACACTTGCCATAGTATTCATGTAACGCTTCGATTAATTACGCTTTAACATGTGTAGAAGAAGAAGAAATTGACTTTATTCGTACACACGAATTTTCAGCTGTTACAATAATTTCACCACAAATTTAAAAAATGATAAACATGTCCCGACATCGAGTTACAATTTGTCGACTGGACGATTTTTCTTGTCCGTCTTAATTGATTGACATACGATCCAGTTTACTAGTGTACAAGCCTGCAAAAGTGAACCGAAGCCTGTGGTTAAATTTGCATAATCAATTTCCTAGCTGCTTTCTTCTCATTTGAATAGTCATGTTTGTCTTTCAATTCCCGATGTGACCTGAGTTCACATTCAAATCTTACGTCGTATTTTGTATTTCCGCATCGTTCTGTAGGTGGTTTCTATCGTTGCTTCATAGAACCTTTGAAATTACTCACTTTCTGTCATTGACTAATTTCTACTGTATTGTTTATTTACTCACGCCAGGCCATCCTCGCTCTTGCTTCACAATCGAATTACGACCATCTCTTCAAATCGCTCTTGTCTTTGATTGATGCGAATTTGCAAATGCTGCGTACAACGATTGTCCCGTCGGACGATTGTGACGTTAACCAATCCAGATGGATTTCCCTTGCTTGGTACTCGCTTGCGGTAAGCTGGCGTTTGATGGAAGTTCTTCCCCCCTCGACGGAGTACGCTATCGGTCTACATTCCTTGCTGGACATCATGTCTGCTGGTCAAACGCAAGCACCCCACAAGCCTTTCACTATGCTCTCGGAAGTGTTTTATTTGGCGATTATTTGCGATCGTCTGCATGGAAGATCGACCGGGCCGAACACACCTTGGCTCATTGGTATGTATTCTGCGGGCTCGTTCTCTTGTTTGGGCCGCAGGAATGTACGATCTTGTTACACTTTTGCGTAACATGAGTAATTTGTTCACGAGAATATGGCTCTTTGATCTTAGATCGCTGCAGACATACTGATCATTTCGCTATTTTGTTTAGAAATCCCCATATAACAGATGGTGGTGCTTGTGATGCTAGCCGTTTTCGTAATAAATGCTCAAACAAGTGCCCTGTTGGATTCTGAAATGATTATAGTTAATTGTAGCATCAGTTGTCCTGCGCGCGATAAACGTTTTGATTGGAAACGCGTGTTGCTCTTTTCCCACTTGCTTGCTCGACTATACATACATGCATTTTATAATTTCATATCCGTTTAGGCCTGGATAGTCCAACAATATATTAACCCAGGTGCTTCTATGAATGCGGCACTTTATCTGGATCAGGCTGATGTTATCATACATTTGCTTATTTACTATAATCTCGTTCTTTAACATCTACTTTCTTCTTACACGTCTTGCATTTGGCAACTTGTACGTCATTGTTAATCTTGTTCTCATGTTACATGCATTCTTAATTTTAATGATCAAATTTTATGAAAATAGCTTGAAATTAGTCGTGGTGATATACGGCCGTTCTCCTGAACCGTTCGATTGATATATTTCGCGTTTTGTTCCTTTATTCACAGCTACTAGCACATCTCCGGTAGCCCGCAGTCCCAATGGAAAAAATCAGAAGCTCGTTCGCTCTTCTTCGTCGAACTCGATGGAGACATCGCTGCTGAAAAAGGGCGTACAGACCGAGAAGCAGATTGCGGTGAGTGTAACTAAGGCGAGATACCCGTTCATCATACGGGCTTCCGTTTTCCTTTGCGCCTACTACATGGTCTATTATTTAAGACAGCAATCTCTTTACGTTACGTGCTGTTCATCATAGAATCGTAACAAAAGGCTGCTCACACGCCGATGCTCCATAGCCCCGCTATCGTGACTGAACGCTAGAAAATAGGCAAAGTACGCTTGCTACGATCTTCTATAATAAATTGCACAGACATTGTGTAACCAGGACTGCATTCTTAAATAATCAAAGTGATATCATAATGTGCCTACATTTCGAGTAAGAATTTTACAAATAAATTCAAATAGGTTTTGTCATATAAACACCTACACATATATAGTGTCCTCATCATGGCATTCTCCCTGTGGTTTTCATGCACCATAACAAAATTACGTGAAAACTTAGACGGCCGAAGCGTGAGAAACGCGATATTTGTAGACATAACTCGAATTTTGACTGAACTATGTGAGCATACTAGCGATAGCCTCAATGGTATGGTATGAAAGTACAAGCCTGTACGTGGGCTAAGATACTGTCAGGTTGCACAGGCCTAGACAGATATGAGAAAGAAAAAGAACAGCCTCTACACGTTTTTCTAGTGCCTTGGTCCAATCATCACATGGAAGGTCACATCCCACCTTGAGGCATTGTAGTGATTGTGTTTATGTCACGGGGCCAGATGGTAAATCATCCCTACCCAATTCGATTGGGACAACGCGAGGATTTTGGCCAAAGAAAACAACCGACGAGCGCGAGAATTCATCGAAGCGTGGCACTCAACAACGACATCTATTAACCAGCACCTCCAATTGGCTACAACCTATGGACCAATGAAAACTCGATGGACAAGAATGCAACACACGAATTCCACCAACCAACGAGCGTGATGGCGAACGGACAGACGGACCCTATAAAAACCAATGAATACCAATTTCAAGTCACTTCGAAAGAAGTTCTGCTGATGATGTCATCTAGCTTGATGACGAAACGTCCACCAACAACTACACAAGCTCGGCGAACACCATTTGAACAACATCCCCATCCTGAGCTACGTATATTCTCCTCCATCCCTACCCAGCATCTGGAGGTCAATAGTTGTTTCTCATAACAATTGGTTGTTAAACAACTAAACAAACGAAGTATGGTCTTCATGATAGATTATTATCAACATCTGGCAAAGCTGTGCTTTCCCTTACCATCAACCAACTTCAGTGTTCACAGCTGAGCTATTGTTAAAATATTTCGATCATCTGTGAACCAAATAGGTCCATTACGGGTGTTTTTTTGAAACTCAGCTTATAGTTTCTAGCCAACTATCAACAATAATCTAAAACAACAATTTTTCACTATTTTCGCAATTCTGTTTTGTGTGCTAAACACTGTCTGACTACATTTTATGTCGAAATTCACCTAGCCAATTTTAAGAGGTCACTCACTATCGAATAGGAACTCTTTTACATTTAGTCCCGACTGATTTCTTACTGTTTAACTTGTTGACCAGTAGATTGTGTACAACTCCGCGCTCTGTTTATGATCTAACTAAAACTGTTCTCACTTGCGTCAAACCTGTATGTTACGATTGTGCGGCACTTTGTTTGGATCACGCTTGTGGTTTCATACATTTATACACACATGCATACAAAGCATATTCGCCGCAGCCGACTACGCTAGTTGCTTTACTTTACTTTTGTGCTACTATCTCCTGAAGGATGAGTCGGCTTCATGAAGAGTCTTGGGAATCTGGGTGCAAAGTGGTCTCCCCAGCACCACTGAGCGTTTGTTCGAGTCAGCTTATCTAACCTTTGCACAACCAAGTGCGACCTGCAAGGCAATAGGGAGTAGCCAGAAAGAGGTGGTGTGCACCAAGTAACCGTTTACGAGACTCTGCTCCAGATTTTTCCTCAGGGTTTTCTCCCGAAGCCGCGGTCGGGTATCCCGCAAAGCAGCGGAGGTTTAAAAGCAGGGTTTTTTTTCCCTTAGATGAAAAGCCCTCTACATCTGCCCGAAGCAGTGGTTTTCAGGCGCCAATCACTCGCCCCTTCTGTTGGTAGAAGCAGTTCCGCCGGGCTCGGAGAGCCACTAGAACCGGCCAGAATCTGGACTTGGTTGTCAAAGGCTATTTGAGACGCGCGCCATATGAGGGCATTTTATAGACAGTGGTAGCTTATCCCCACTGCCACCCCCGGCTATGACATCCTTTTGAAGCTTCGCGTCATGTTTACAGAATTGGAATTGAACATATTCTTAAAGATCTACTCTGTGGTGAGTTGAAGTCAGTAAGTCGGCCATTAAGCAGCCCGCGCTTGCGGTACAAAGACGTTTGTAAAAGAGATAAAGAAAGCTCTTGACTTTGACCCTACGAGTAGGGAAGAACTTTCTCTTGACCGCTCACTTTAGAGATTGCAAAGCGTCATCTGTAAACCGGGGAAGAGGAAATACTGCTCTTGGCTGCTAATCGTAGATCACGCTGTAGTCGCGCAAATGACGCCGATCAACCGAGTACTATCTATGACTCTGAGCTCTTCGGGAGAAATTGTTCCTCACGCATCGGACTGTTTAATCATTCGAAAAGCTGCGGAATATGAAAAATTTATGCGCAAATGATGTGCATCCATGGTCGACATCGACCGAAGGAGGCCAACAGCATACAACCTGACGTTAAGCATTTCGGTCTACTCCCAAACGTTTTCTATACACGTTTTCAGTTCTTCTTCACTTTCTGCGCCTATATCCACATCGTAAATGTGGATATTTCATGTTGTTGTTTTCGTCGACCAGTGACTCCTTCCAATCAACTATTAAAGAAGAATAACTGATGTCAGCGAACTATTTGACAATGCGTCGGTTTGCTCATATCTCCTGAACATACACTTTTAAAAGTTTCGACACTTGACTCAGAATCTTTGTGATGTAAACACCGTGGTAAATCATGTAAAGCCTATTTCAAGGTGCTTCAAATGTTTATCTTTGTTGAATAACGAAGTATTTTAAATAAATCGCGCGTTTTTGCGATTAAATCACGGATGTCACCCCGATTATTCCTCAAATGCTGCCAGTCACGATCAATGGGTAGCGTGGTGGTAGTAGTAGTAGTAGTAGTAGTAGTAGTAGTAGTAGTAGTAGTAGTAGTAGTAGTAGTAGTAGTAGTAGTAGTAGTAGTAGTAGTAGTAGTAGTAGTAGTAGTAGTAGTAGTAGTAGTAGTAGTAGTAGTAGTAGTAGTAGTTGTAGTAGTAGTAGTTGTAGTAGTAGTAGTAGTAGTAGTAGTAGTAGTAGTAGTAGTCGTAGTAGTCGTAGTAGTAGTAGTCGTAGTAGTAGTAGTCGTAGTAGTAGTAGTAGTAGTAGTAGTAGTAGTAGTAGTAGTAGTAGTAGTAGTAGTAGTAGTAGTAGTAGTAGTAGTAGTAGTAGTAGTAGTAGTAGTAGTAGTAGTAGTAGTAGTAGTAGTAGTAGTAGTAGTAGTAGTAAGATAACGCCTATTTTGCATCGATGACTTCTAGACTGGTGTGAAAATATGAGACTATTGTTTGTTTCCTCCTTTCCAGCGCGAACTATACCGTTGTGCGTGTGTAAGAAGCCTACCTGAAGATTCATCTCCGAAGGATCTGCCATATCTTGCTTCTCTTTCCACTATACGTGAATTCTTGGCCACTTTACGACAAGCCACCGTGCCCGTTAGTTTACTTTTCCAAGTTGCAGCGGATCATATGCATCACATCCTGGTCAGTTTAAGTTTGTTCTCGGGACTTCGATGCTGCATGAATTAGTCAACGTTTAGTTTTGTTTCTTCATTTTTTTGTTTTCGAAACTATTTCTTTCACAGTCATCTACTGCGCCAAATGTTTGGACTCTTGGACAATTGGTTTCTACCATAGGCGTGGCTCGGTTCCTTGCTGATTTGTCGTCTTTACTTAGCACCGCGGGGCGATCGGATCAATTCAAACCGGTTTCTAAGCATCGAGTTCGTCATGCTGCCGGTAAGCTACCTTCGATGGAATCAGTTCTAACGCAAGAAAAAACGCAGGCAACTATAGAGACTTACGAGGAACCCTCGGAACAGTCTCCTCTCCCAACTGACGTTAAGGATTCCACCGATGAACCTTCACGTGGCATGCTTTCTGAGGATCAAGTACGCCTGATCTCTTAACGTCACCGATGTGATTTGCCTGAAGTGTGTTCATATCTAAATCTGGATACTTTGCTGCTTTTTTCGTTCTATCAGATCACCGCGGTTCGCGCTTATTCTGTTCGCACGGTCGGTCAACTGCTGCTCAATTGTCTCAAGTTGATCGCCAATCTGATTGACTTGTTGCGTGTGAAAATCGGTCTCCCTTGTCGCTCTTCCACATCTTGTCCTTCGTTAACGCTTCTCTCGCCCACTCGTCTCTACGCGGCTGTCTTCCCCTCTAGCATTTGGTCACAGAACGCCCCGTCACGTCGTCGCCTGGCCACCGCTATGGAACAAGCGATGGCCGACTATTTGGTCGGATTGAATGGCTTGAAAAACTTGAGCGCGGAAAACGACTCCGAATCGTGGGCGCCTGCTAATTTTGGAGGGGTAGGTTTTGTGTTTTAGAATATCTCTTTTCGCACTAGTTTCACTCCAATCTTTGTTCATAGCACTTCACTATCTGATTACACATGTTCAAACGTTCAGCAGTAACTTCAAAGTCCAACGTTTTTTACATAATTACTTATTTACAATGAGTTCTTCAACTATTCAACTATGTTTTTGGATATTTCCATTTTCTCCCGATCATCGATTTGGCTGAACGACAAAATTACCGACCGATCTATTCTTTACAAATACTTTTCTTTTGCGCACTGGGCTTTATTTTTTCAACAAACACTTGTTATCAGTTGTCTCTTTGTCGCCGCTTCTCTCTTATGCCGGATCTGTACTTTTGGTGTTTTCCTTTTCAAAGTCTTTCGTGTTATGCTTTTCGTTGTTGCATTCTACCTCAGCTTTTATCGCTCACTTGCAACTTTTCTCGAATGTGGATCAAATAATTACTATAAGTAACCGCTTTGATATGAAACATCGTAATGGTTAACAAGTTGCGCCTGTGTGCCACTGTTGGGTAAGGTTGGTACGGCCAACCTGTTCAATCACATGAGCCCCCACTCATGTAGACTGGGTTTAAAACCCATGACTATGAATGTAAAAGCTCATTTGCATGCATCTCCATCACACACTCCACGACCGGTTCCGTGCTGTTTGCACTCATCAGGCAGGGACATTAGGATCAGGATCCGCATGCGCTTGAAACAGTGGATAATGGTAAACAAGTTGCGCTTGTATGCCACTGTTGGGTTAGGTTGATTCGGATTTCGAATTCTTTATGCTTCCGGATGTATCCTAGATTTGTTAAATCGACCGCCTTTTCATTTCGCACAGATCGATGGCTACGCCAAATTGCTCTTCGATCGAGTGGCCGCTCAAATGAGTTTTGCTGTTAACGAACTTGCTGTTGGCGGCGATTGGACGCCGTCCCGTTTAGCCGCTCGTCTTCGTATTCGTCTGGTTTGTCGCCTGATCAAAACGCTCGAATCGTTGTGTACCACCTTGGCGGGTTGGTTTCAGACGGCCAAGTATGAGAACGTCGTTCCCCAATCCATTGATCGCGCGGTGTTGACAGAGGCTTTGTCTTTGGTGACACGGTTGTACCTGGACCCGGTCTCCGAGGCTGTCGGTCTGAATCTGCTACAAATGCATTCCACTGATCCGTCGGTCGCACTATTCCTTGCAACTGAGCTGCTCTCTATCCGTGAAAACGGCGAAAAAACGTCGAGTTCAAAACGGCAAAGTCGTTTGGAAAAAGTTCGCCAAATAATCCTTAATTGTTTAAACGAGCATCTGATGACTGTTGTAACGGAAACTGTGAAACTGCTCGGAATGAAGGGTGAGGAAAGATTTTGTTTGTTTTCAGCCGCCTTCCACTTGCGGTTTTGTTTAAATCTCGTCACATGTTGGTGTCGGTGCTTTAATCTGCTGATTGCACTGATGTGTATGCGTACGAAGCGTCTGTGTTGTGCAGTCAACACCGTTCTAAATTTATTTGCTACTGGTAGTGAGCTGCATGCTGAAACACGCTGCAGTCTCACAACGATTTACATTTTAATTTCTTATATCTATCAAAGCCTGACAGTAATTTAGCCCGTGTGCGGCACTTCGTATGTATCTGACTCGTGATTTCATACATACATCTGTTAATATTGCGTAGTTATAATATAGTTCAACTTCAAACTGTAAAACAACGCATCAGACCAGGCTGACTTATTTGTGTGCTTTTCGGAATCATTTTGCTTGCGTTAGATGCTGCACTTCCTTTGTTCCGCGCTATTATTCAACTTGTGTGACACCTCCATCCTGGAATCAGATGAAACCTCGCATGGTCATGGACTGCGCGTGAAGAGAGAAACAATTGCTTTGTCCATACCGAGAATCGGATCGTGGCTGTATTACTGCACCGTGTTCTTGTATGCATCTCAATTCCGGCAACGTTCAATATAGCAAGAACTTCTTGTGCAACATATAAGTATGGCACGATCACGCTTCTGTGTGTGATTTTACCAAATGCCATTCTCCATCAATCGATTGCAATATGTTTGGGACCGCTTGTGTATTCATAATTCAAATAAATTTGAGTGCAATCGGTTAGAACAGTTTTTGGGTAACGTTTCACTTCTGACACAGAAGCTTCGTCGGACCAAGGGGACATGATTAAGTAGTAGTCACGCCCCACCACTTATTTGACCTTACCGCTAAACTGCCTATTGTACGCCTACAGTGTGTATCTACGTCAATCTAATACAAGTGAAGACGGTCAAGGTCATTGCCCATCGTCTAGTTCGCTGAATTCGAGCCTTTGCAAATCTCGTAAAATTCATCATTCATCTAACACAATGACTGTGTTGTAATGTTACCTTTATTTCTTCCTTCTTTTCGTTCCTCAGATTCCCACCACGTGTCACGACCCCAAGTTTCCTTATGTCGTGAATCTATTCGCTTCCTGGAAATCATGGTCGGCAATAGACGTGTCATTAAGCGACGCTTCCATTCTAATCCTGATGCAGATATCACTGATCCGGCCTCATTGCTACTTGATCTGTTCGGGTTGAAACATGGAACCGCCTCAGTTGGGCAAGTTCCCGCAAACACATCATCGATTGTAGCATGCCAGTTCAGCTTGTTACGTCTGCTTTGCGTGATTATATTGCAGGGTGAGTTTTGATTCATGCTGTGACACTTAAACCCACGAGTCGATTTGCGTGATACGATTAGAATACGTCTGGGTAATTCGTGTAGCTTTTGTTCACTTGTTATTTTTCTATTATCTTTTAAAGCCTTATTCTATTCACATTGTATCAGAGTTTAACGTTGGTACGCAATATTCGCATAATGCTGTCTTTGATGGCTACGTTGGTGGCCTTGCTATCTTGTTCAATCGTTTACGTTTCAGTATTCAGCAACCTCAGTGTAAACAACCATATTACGGCGTATTGATTCATGACGATTTGCACTCGTGAGAGCCGATGCAACAATTCGATGTAACTTTAACGATGAATCACCGGAAAATTGAGTTGCGATACTAGGCTATCGTACTACCTCGCATTACAAGCTTTCTTCGCCAGTCCGTTTACCACACAAACAATTTTATTCAATCGGAGTGCTTAGATGTATATACGCAGTCTGTTATCCGTTAAATAACGTAATTAGGCACCATGTTCCAATAGGCAGTCCACTGTGGCGATCTTTCTTGATTTGAAGGGCGCTTTTGACTCGGCCTAGTAGTATGAAAGCAAAAGCCTGATCCAGGCAAAGTGCCGCACAGTCAGAGACTGCACGTGGGCTAAGATACTGTCAGGTTGCCCAGGCCTAGACAGATATGAGGGGGGAATAGAAATAGAAATGGTAGTGAGACTCCAGCGTGTTTCAGCATGCAGCTCACTACCTCTGCCCAATAAATTTAGCACGGTGTTTGCCGTACAGCACAAAGTACTGCACGATTGCACATCAGTGCAATAGGAACGCATTATATAATATCTTATTACTCATATGTACCCCATAAAATTACGTTAACATATTTCCGGCCCTTTATTCCTATAGTTCTGGGCGCGTTAGGGTGTACAATAGCTTGTCAGAGAACTTTCCAACGGTTAGTGGTGTCCCACACGGATGTCCAATTTCTCCATTTTTGTTCAATTTTGTAATTGACACTGTAGTGGATGCATTAATGCAGGCGTACTGACACCTGTCGTTCATATATGCCGCGATAAGAGACTTTTTGATTTAGATTATGCCGACGATCTCGTTTTACTCTTCGTCGGTCTACTTTAGACCGACTATGTAGTATCATATCATCATTCGGTATGCGGTTTGCGTCTTCCAAGTGCAAAGTTCTGTTACAGGATATTAATCGGAGTGAAACTGCGCTAAGCCTTAACAATGCGGAACCTATAACTGTAGATTATTTTATTTATTTAAAGAGTGGTATTACTATTAACGCGTTGCTATATACAGATATTTCAACTCGCATTTCAAGAGCCACTGTACGTTTTCGTAACTTGGGTCATCTGTGACGTCAAAGCGGCTTGTCTCTCACGGGTTGAGTCTATACGGCTACAGTTCGTGCGGTTTTACTGTGCGGATGTGAAACCTGGACACTGAGAAGAGAAGAAATAAGACATATGTAGATCTTCGGCAATCGCTGTCTCCTCACGATCGCTCGAGTTACTTGGCACCATCGGATACGTAACGAAGCCATCCGTGATAGAATCTATGGCAGCGACGTAGACATAAAAAAAGTTAACGGGCATAAACTTCGCTGGTTATGTCACCTATTGCCACCTCATCCCGATGTATCTGTCCAATCTTTTATAGGCCCCACCCTTCCCCATATCTGTTAGAATTTTTTTATTAACTAATGGTTGTATGGCAGTTAAGCACTTAGTACCTGTTACCAGTGTATTGCTGTCAATGGTGATGTTCGAATAAAGATTGGAGTGAAAAAGTGTAATCGAGAGCACTTAATTTTCCAGTGATTCCTTTCATCAAATGTAGCATCCTATTAGATCGATCGTGTTATTCTCTTTCCTAAATAGGTCTAGTCAACTAGATCCCGTCACAGTCCATTAAATTCCTGTGACTGCGCAGCAGGGTCTTCTCCTGGGCAAGAAAACGAATGATTATTTGGTCAAAATTAATGACGGCATCATTATCACTACGCAGCTTACACTGTTAAATTTATTTGCAACCGGTGGTGAGGTGTATGCTGAAACACGCTGGAGTCTCACTGCAATTGCTATTTCTATATTACTCTCATATCTGTCTAGGTCAGGGCTGCCGAACAGTATCTTAGCTCACATGCAGTCTACAATTGTGCGGCACTTCGGCTGGATCAGGCTTTTGATTTCATACATACACCTACTACGTTGACAATTTTTGAAGATGACCACTCAATGTCATACTTTTCAAACCATAAACGCATGTATCGTGTGTGTAAAGCCCTTATAGCATACAATGGCCATTTTGTTGTGGTAGTGTGCACGTTGAACTAGTGCCAGATCGTGCATGTGTGAATCGAAAAATTATGATTCTCGACCCCCATCAATTGACCCACTAATTTTAGTTTATAACATCTCGTACTGATTTAGATAATGATTATGCTTCGTCGCTTTTCATTCCAGCTATCAATGCACCGTCAAAGAGTAAACAAGTTTTCTGTGAACTGGCTACTGAAGCCTGCCGTCGAGCGCTTTACCATCCCTGGCGACATGCGCAAGATTGTTCTCTGTTGCAACATTTGCTTCATTCCATCGGACCAAATGCGCTTTCCACCTCGACGGAGGATGTTTCATCTTGTTTTGCTTTGGAAGATAACCCATGGCTGATTGACTCGCTTGGTCTCATTCCCACCTCATCTAGCATTCTCAACGACTTGTCCGAATATGAAGAAGCTTCTGTCATCCAACTTGTGCTGAACGCCAATTCGTTAAACCACAATGGTTCTCACCACGCGGTTTCTGCCTGCGCTGCTCCTCTAGTTTCAAATTCCCGCGCGTTAAGTAAATGGATCGCGATGCGTGGTCGATATAAGGCGGCCATGTATTTTGAGCGGCTGTGTCGATTGCTAGTCTTTAACTGGTCTGGTGAAAAACGCGGTCCGCAGCATGAGGTTAGTTTTTCGTCGTCACTCGTATCGTATGAGTATGCTTCATCATTCCAACATCTTGAATTTTGTGTGTGTGACATTTCTTTGTTTCATCTGTCATGCATCAATATATTGATCAAGTAGCACATTTTAATCGCTCGGCGTTTAGGCCTTGATTCATTGTCATGCAGTCGGTTAAATTGCGACTAAAAATAGAGTCTCAGTATGCTGCACTAGTCTTTTGTCGATAAGGCGACGGCGTACCACTTGTTGTGTCAGCTGAACTTGAAAATATTCACCTGATGTATGAGCCAGAATGACTAAATATTGGAATTATGACCGCAACCGTGTAAGTAAGTAAGTGTGAAACATTGCTGCCGGTATAAAACTACCATCCATCCGTTTTGATAACTTTATACGTGTGTGGGGCACATTTGATTGGACAGATTCGTCGTGTCAACCTAATTCAACAGTGGCTTACAGGTTCATACATTGATTCGGGAGGAACAATCTCTCCCGCAGCGCTCGCGACGATAGGTAGTACCGTATTTTTCGGACCATAAGTCGCGCATAAAAACACTAATTTGTACGAAAAATCGGCAGTGAGCCTTATATTCCGGTGCGCCTTATGTATGAATAGTGTATATTCACACTGTAACATCCGCATAGTAAGCAGTCTCTGACAGGTCGCCATTTTTGGGGTCCGGATGTTTAAACACCGTACGTACCAGGAATAGTGGTTTCGGTAAGTGAAAGAGTTTCATTTTAATCGCTAAATAGTTTCATGTTTATCTGTTGTTGATTGTTTGACTCTGAACCCAAAACAAGTCTGTCTAGACAGCATAGAAAGCCGACTCCACGACCATCAGTGATTATTTTTCTACAATCAAGGGGAGTGACATCGTCACTTACCAAAGTCGTAATAAAAGATTTTAACAGATTTTTCAGCGCAGTGTGAATATACACTATTCATACATAAGGCGCACCGGAATATAAGGCTTACTGCCGATTTTTCGTACAAATTAGTGTTTTTATGTGCGCCTTATAGTCCGAAAAATACGGTTATTGTCTGATTTTTGTAGATTTATATAGATTCATATAGACTAGTGTTTCTCATCTTCACTAGCTTTGTGAACTACAGCATTTGAATGACGAACCCTGTGCATGTGTTAAGTTTGACCCTGCAGTAACTTCCAGCGAATACTGTATCCGTTCTTAAACGTCTTTTTTCATTTCCTTTCCTACCAGTTTTGTACGCACACCATTCGTTCGATTATTGCAATCTTCCAAGAATCGGTGCCACGGTATATCACCTCTTCCGATGACACTAACGCTGAGGATACTTGGCACGTTTGCCTTCCACTGATAGTATCAGCCCTTCGGTGTCTCGTGGTCGGTTGCACAGATGGTGGTATACACGTCGAACTATTTGGTCTATTCGCTGGGTGGGTTGAGCCAATTGTTCGCCGCCTTAATTCCAACGATCGTTCTTCAATCCTTCCAGATGTCTCGGTACGTCTACTTCGTGGTTTGTAGTCCACTACTGTGTTAGAAATATATTGATTCGAGATGCTTTTGTTTTATAGGCCGCGTACGCTGCCTCGCTGTCCGGTATTCTGGATTACGTGTCTTCACTCAGTCTCGCCTTGAATCCCTTGGTGGTAACTTCAACCGCTTCTACTGAAAATGCGACATTTTTAAAATTGGCTATTGCCCAAAACATACCAATGGCTATACGGAACCGATGCTCCTCCGATGGGTCATTGCATCATCTAATTCAACAGACGTCGAGCTTATTCACATGCTACAACAACCTGCAATCTGTAAGCATCGTTTACAAATAATTTAACTCTTACTCGGTCTGCATTTGTTTCCAACTTCTTTGGTACTTCTTTCAGCTTCCACCATTCAAGCTACCCGTTAAAAGCGCTGATGATGTTGGGTCTGACACTCAGGACACCACCGCTTCAACGTTATCTGATCTGTACACTGATGAATCCCTCGATCCGGTTGATTGTTACATGGATTCTGTCTTCTTCAATATTCCGGGCCCGTTGCGAAACGATCACATCTGTTCGTACGCCGCTTCCGAGGAAGATTATCTGAGACAACCTTGGTACCATTGTCACACTTGTCACATGGAACAGTCTGAGGGGGTCTGTTCCGTTTGCGCACAGGTTTGCCATGCAGGCCACGATCTGTCGTATGCGGAAATTAGCACCTTTTTTTGTGACTGCGGTGCTCTCAAAAAGTCTTCTCGTCGATGTCGGGCCCTCAACGCACGCGTGCAACGGAAAAATCCACACACATTTCGTGGTCGTTTTCAGTCGAGTGGATGGTCAGAGTTCGTGGAGACGGAACTGCTAGATGTGTATGCTCCTTGGCTAGCTGGTACGTTAGCGGATTTCGTTTGGTTGCACTTTGCTTTCTCCTCGCGTTTGTGATTCTTGCAATGTTTTCTTCTCAGATGGTTATCCTGAAACTCATCGACCTCTTCCGGTACTGCATCGCGTGAATTCTTTGTTTGGTGGATCGCAAGATAATTTGGCCGCTTGCTCTGATCACTCTGATCCAGAGCGTTCCCAGCGAAACACCTCTAAGCGCATGACAAAGTCTGCTGCTCGATCAAGTGAAATATCCGACGACGCAGGTATGCATTGCTCCACGGGTACGCCGATGCGTTACACGTTGATTGTATACTGCATTGTTGTTTCTGTTTATTCACGAGCCACGCTTTATCGAAATTAAGGTAGACAATGATATTCTTGATCTATGTAGGCGGATTTGTGCTGCATTAATCGACACTGACTAAAACTACATGGTGCGTCATCATCGTCGCTGCTGTCTACAGTTGGCTGGCATCATCCGATACGCGGCTCGTAATATATGATCGCGATGTTTACATTCATAGCTTTTTGGGTCATGTATTATTATTGTTTTCTCAAATCCCATATGTTTGCCATCGGGGCTTCGAAAGACGTTGGCAGAATGTTGCTTATACTCTGACTTTGCTCAAACAGACGAAGTCCTTGGCAACCCACCTGGCTATAGTTGCAGCAACCTAGGTTGGTGCTGGGGACGCCGCTTTGTACCCAAATTCCCAAGACTTCAAAAAAGCCGACTCATCCTCCAGGAGGAGATAGTCGCACAAAAGTAAAAGTAACCTAGGTTCCTGGTTGGGGTCCGCGTGATCAGATTTCGTAGTGATATGACAAAAATCAGGTTTACCGGTGGTCTTGTTTGATTCATCTTGTATATTGTCGAGCAAAGTGGCGTGGAAAGCTTGTTATGATGCGTGTCAGTGAAAGGCGCGTGGAGCTGTCGTGTTGATAGCGCTCTACTCTTTCACAACATTTGATTACATGTTTTTTTGTCATCCCAGTATGTCCGTCTAGAATTTTTGTAGCCTTTTAAGCCTCACCCTTGTCAATCGATTTATGATTTTATCGTGTCGTTTGTATTTCACTTAAGCATTCCCCATGCTTCCTACAAGTGTCTGTAATTCTGATGATGACGACACTCGGTCAAAACATCGTTCTGCTTAACGTGGCTCTCAGACGTATAAAGCTTTTGTCCTTCACGCTTACCCACTGTTTTGCTTGACCGTATTTGCTCAATAAAATGCTGATAAGTCGCACATTAATACCAAATCGAATGCATTTTAAAAGCCCCTAACAGAGGCCCAGTCGCTGGAATATATGTTTCTCCCTTCTAAGAAAACGGACTGATTCTTAGCTCTGTGTTAGGGCCGAACTGCTTTAATAATATTTTTGATACAAACGTTTCTGTTGAGATACTTCTGTAGGCATGTGGATTAAGGTTGATGAGCAGCGTTGTAGTTAAAACTACACAATTTTGTTTTAGTGGCGTTGCTCTCCTCGTTCACAGTCATTTGTTGTTGTTTTCGTTTGTCGGGCGTCTAACCGTCTCAACCTAAACTCCCGCTACACAGCTGAGGTTTTTAAATATGACAATATTGTTGCGTCAGATTAGTCTTTTTTTCGTCTTGGTGTTTGTTTCTTTTGGCATTATGATTCAATATATTACGTGGTGCTGCTATTGATCACTTAAATTGACCGATATAATGTTCGGCCTTTGAAGACAGGCTTTCAGTCTGTCTGCTTGATTTTAGTTGATCATTTCGCCGGCTTTTCTATGCTCAACTGAGCCTTCCATTTAATCGATCTGTCTAGACCTGGGCAACCTGACATTATCTTAGCCCACGTGCAGTCTCTGACTGTGCGGCACTTTGCCTGGATCAGGCTAGTGCTTTCACGTCACATCACATCCGTTTAATCGAAGCCTCTGTAATTTAGAATCAAACATTCTTATGGTTTGCCTTAGTTGAACTAATAAACACTTGCCATTTTCATCCTTGTTATGTTTAGCATAACATCATTGATCATTCTGCTTTGTAATGTTTGCTCACCCCGCGCCCCGTTTTCTCTCCATCTTTATAATCTAAGTCACCCGGAATCGTTTCCATATCACGACCGTAACGTCTGACAATGCAAACGTGCGACCAACTTCCGGTTCGCTTGTTGTTCCGCAGTTCACTTACGCGGAATTCCCCCCACTACGGACGACCAGGCGCAGTGGAATGTCAACCGCGCAAGGTCCCTCCCAGGAATCTTCGTTACGGCGATCGGGTACGTTCCGTTACAGACTTCGTTCATCCGATGGGGGTTCTGATCGACGTTTCAGTTTGTCCAGTAAGCCACCTATGCCCGCTCGTTCTGGTAAAACTTCCCAGGAACGCCAACAATCGAGCACGAAACAATTTGTTGCACCATCGCCCAGGGTCCCTTCAACTGCTCCGGTCAATTATGACCTGCTTTGCCGTTTGCGTCACATGAAGCTTTCAAAATTTCTTCGTGCGATTCCCAGTGGACCTTTGGATCATAGCCAATCTCAAAACTTTGCCACCATGGACGGTTTCGATGTACTCTCACTGCTTCCACCCGAAGAAATTGTTATTTCTCACATGCGATCACAGGTATGTATTCGACTTATCGCTTTGTGTCACGCTGCTTTTGCTATATCAATCAACGGTTTTGAGTCGGGTTCTCATTTACCTTTCTCAGCTTGATGCCGCTGAATCTGACCTTCGTCCGAAGCTGCTCACGCTGCTCTTCACCTCTGATGTATTCAGTGCTTCGGCCAATTTACTTTTACATTCAGAACGACCAGCCGGTATGTTTATGTTTCTACAACTACTCAGTTTCAGCACATGTCAAAAATATATTCTTCATAGTACAATCACCTGGCGTTCTTTTGCACCAACCAAGTCGCGTTTTGTTATTGATTACGATTATTGTCTCACTGGTTATGTCATTACCATACTAGTAGTATTGTGTGCGCTCAGCACTCGAATGCATGTTTGATTCGAGATGTGGTGTGTATGTGTGTGTGTCTTCTACAGGTTCGTTAGCTTTTTAACTCCCCATGGCTGTCTCACTTAAGCATTTGGTACTTGCTAACAGTGTAATGCTATTCTTGATCGTGTTGATGAGCATTAACCTCTTTGCGTTACCTCTCATTCTTATTAACTATTGTTGCACAGCCATGAAGCGGTCTAGGTCTGTGCACCCATGAGCGTATCTTAGCCCACGTGCTGGTTCTGACTGTGCGGCACTTTGCTTGCATCAGGCTTGTGCTTTCATACCATATAACGCGGTCTGTCCTATAGCCAGTCTGATAGATCTCCTACCCCTTCACTCATCCACATAAAATCAAGTATATTTTCTATGTTTGATTCCTATTGTTATTCGGCTTCATCGATGTTTCGGTTTACGTTCATTCACACGATATTGTGTGTGCTTTTGTTTAGTTAATGCTGTGGAATGTGACAAATATGAAAAGCAGCACGCGGCGCTACACCGTTTGTTGTCCGATCGACGAGAGGCCCCACCAAGAGTTCGCTTGTGCCGCGATCTCACGGTGAGTCAACACTAAATTTATCCGGTTCACCGTTGTGCTACCAAATGGTCGTTGATTATCTTGTTTCGAGCCATTGTTGGTATGAGATTTCCCATTAGAATATTCGTGTCGCTCCTTCACATCATATCTGCTGACACCCCTGTCCTCACCTTGACCAGCACAATGTCCTGCTGTATATTCAAATCTTTCTGAAAGGTTACCTTCGCCATGGTATTGCAAATCCTCTACCCATACCTCTCTTTCCTACCAGATGGATGCCAGTCCCTATGAGACATAGAGTGGTATGTATTTCTAGGGCTTGTGAGCAGTCGAATATCTTTTTCTGTAAGTTCACAGCACGTAGGAAACATGGAAGATTTGCATCCATTACGTTAATTGTGGTTATCATTTCAATCATCGGGACGTTGAATCCTCAGCGGAGGAATAGCGGTCTTGTTCCTAAGTGGAATCCCCGAATCTCTTGATATTCAGAATAGCAATGAAATCTACTCAGAGGTAACCGTCCAATATAGAAAGAAGTTCCACTAATTATCCCGTTTTGGATGTAGGATGATATACTTGACTTATAATGCCAAATGCTCTCATATCACCCTTGCCATTGTTCATGTCTATGTCAGTCTAATTTTGTTGGCTATGCTTTCCACTTTCTATTTGTTTCTAGGCTTATGTGCCGAATATGCAAAAAGAACATACTGACGTCTGGTACCGCATCATGCAGTTCGGTCGAACTTTGTTCCAATCTGGCGACGCAACATCGCCGGTTTTAGACTTAGTTGGGTGGCCGAAGCACGACAGTACCGCAGCCTCGTCTGGTCTTTTTACCATTGAGCCATATCAGGAAACCGAAGAGGACACCCAAACTTCTTTAGCCGTCGTTGAAAACATATCATTGCCGATCGATTCGCAAACAGGTGGCCAAGGAACGAATCAGGTTTCAGGTTTTCTTCGAACATTGGCCAATTATCTGAGTTCCACCGACTCCAGTGATCAACCTTCTGTGAATCCGTTTTCACTGGAGGCATTGTTCAACGACACGGATGCTTCGGATCAACTTCGTCCGTTAATTCAAGGCACATCAGCGCTTGCCATGCTGGAGTTACTGTCTAATCGTGTCTCGAGTAGAGAAGGAGTGATTTCCAGTGAAACATCGACAGCGGTTCCGATCAAATCCAATGGAGCAGTTCTAGCCTCGGTGCGTTTCTACAACCCTGAGCGTCGTTCACATGCTCATTTTCTAGTCGTCACCGGATCGAATGTTTTTCGACCGTCGGACGCCACGAATGTGGCTGATACTAGTGCGCCCAATCGGTTAATCACCATTTATAGCGTGAACAAATTGATGCGTCGCGCGGCTCGTTGTCAGGATCGAGGATTAGTGGAACTGGCAAAGTTGCGTCTACTTACGTCATTGTTCCAATTGAAGCGAACGCATCGCGATACATTTCCCTCGGTCGCGGCTTCGACCGATCGAGGTTAGTGGTTTGCCGCATAGAAATATTGGTTTTAGTGTGTTCAATTCCACTCTGTGGAATACACCCCAATTTCCCCTGGGGCTAACTTTTTAAACCGACCATAAAGTGTGTCATTGTTGAGGAATTACAACAACTATTGTGTATATTAGCGCCCACGGTAGCACGTTTCGGGAAATGTACTCAGCCCATATACCCACCTTACTCATAAGTCAAATGGTTATTAACGAATGTACGTATAATACTTACAGCATCCTAACATCCTGTCCACTAATTGAAATCACATCACCTGTACAGCGATGAAACCGGTTTAATGAATCCACGAGGCGTGATGAATGAAAATGTGGCTTAAATTATCCTTCGTTCAGGTTATACCACCAAACATTCAGTTTCGTTTGCATTGGTGATGTAGGGTCACTATGATCTTTAGTTCCAGTTTTGTTGAAATTCTTGGCGATCTCGACCTGTTGGCTGGTCGTTAACGAGCTATATCTGCTGATGTGTGGTACTTGCTATCTATTTGAAGTCCTGATCCTGTTTCCGATGTTTCAAGTGCCAAAACTCTTCCCACGCAGTGCGGAGAATATCGTTCTTTATTTGGCGCTTCCCTGATTTTTTATTCCGTCCTTAACATCAAATCCGCAAAACTTCTCTCCTTGACTTAACAATCTCAAGAACTGTGTAACCGTTCGTTCAGTGTGGTGATGTATGATGTTAATAACTTCAATTCGTTTATCGCACCTAAATGTATTCAAGTCCCACCCTAGGTAACCTGCTGTTGTAAATGCCGTAGCACGATCAATCGATGCTCTGTTCGCATTTGCAGATTTACTTGCCGCGATTTCCGAAGCGCAGTGCAACGGAACACCTACCGATTCGTCCGGATCCGCTACCTCGGTGGAACGTCTGGCCAGCATTCTGTCCGGAGTGAAAGAACTGACATCTCCCTTTCTACCCCTCTCTGTTTCCTTAGCCGAGCTTCCGGTGGCCTCCTTAGCCTTGGTCTCATTCGAAGTCAGCTCATTTTCCGTAAACCCAGTCAACCAAGCGTTGTTTGCAGCCTGCGGATCGTGGGTAAGTGTTTGTGCTTTTAGCATAGTTGCTCTTTGCTCTTCGCTAGTTTACAAGCCTTATTTGAGTCCGCGATTAGCATGATTTTTGTACAGTAATTTTCAGCAGGCCGTTGAGTAGCTTCAATACTGATCGCACTGGTCATGGAAAAGTGAATGGCCATTATTTGTGCTTGCGTATTTTAGCAGCTCCTGGTATGAATTATGCCAGCACTCACCGTTCTTTGTGTGTTGTCTGGTTTCAATCAGGTTAAGTGCTGAAATCATTGACGCTATCCTTTCCGAATTTGATGTGTGCTATTATTGCCAAAGGTTGTCATAGCCGGGGGTGGCAGTGGGGATAAGCTCCCACTGTTTATAAAATGCTCCCATATGGCATGCGTCTCAAATAGCCTCTGACAACCAAGTCCAGCTTCTGGCCTGCACGAGTGGCTCTCCGAGCCCGGCGGAACTGCTTCTACCAACAGGAGAAGGGGCGAGGGCGAGTGACTGGCGCCTGAAAACCAGTTTTCTTCGGGCAGATGTAGCTCGTTAGCCTGGGAGGGCATTTCATCTAAGGGAAGGAAAACCCTGATTTTAAACCTCCGCTGCCTTGGGGATACCCGATCGCGGGAAAGGCTTCGGGAGAAAACCCTGAGGAAAAACCTGGAACAGAGTCTGGTAGACCACCTCTTTCTGGCAACTCCCTGCTGCCTTGCAGGTCGCACTTGGTTGTGCAAAGGCTAGAGAAGCTGACTCGAACAAACGCCGAGTGGTGCTGGGGACGCCGCTTTGTACCCAAATTCCCAAGAATCTTCTTTGAAGCCGACTCATCCTCCAGGAGGAGATAGTCGCACAAAGTAAAGTAACTTTTTCAACTCGTTTTCCACAACCTGGAGTGCGAATTTTGTGAGAAACGTCTTTTCATTTGAAGATTCTGCACGAAATCTCGTCCTCTTCCATCGCGGTGCGACGTTGCGGTAGACCACTAGTTTGCAACTATCGCACACTCATGGATTTTAAATGAGCTCTATCTTTGTCGCTCGACAAGTTTACTAGTAAACGGCGCTCCATGCGTTCATTCAATGCCAATAGATGCTGCCTTCAGGTAGTGCTGATGCAATAGGCAACCTACTCGTTTTTAATATAATTGACTGAATGACTATACAGTCGCGATGTCGGTCCAGGGTTTACATCACCACACCGTTTCACGTGACTATAGAGTCTGATTCGGAGTAGCACTCTCCGCAGCGTTCCCAGCGGCAAGCAGTACTCGGTCAACCGTTGGCGTCCACACGATGTCGGTGTGGTCTACGCTCAAGAGCCTGAAGCAATAACTGCTCTCCCCCAAATCCGTTTGGCTGATAAATAAAATTTGAGTTTTGTGTTAGCTTACGTTTTCTTTTCGATGGTTGTTACGAATGATGTTTTGTTTTGTGTGACTATCTCCTCCTGGAGGATGAGTCGGCTTCAATAAAGATTCTTGGGAATTTGGTACAAAGCGGCGTCCCCAGCACCACTCGTCGTTTGTTTGAGTCAGCTTCTCTACCTTTGCACAACCAAGTGCGACCTGTAAGGCAGCAGGTAGTTTCCAGAAAGAAATGGTGTGCACCAACTAACCGTCTGCCAGACTCTGTTTCAGATTTTTCCTCAGTGTTTTTCTCCCGAAGCCGTTCTGGCTATCGGGTATCCCGCAAGGCAGCGGAGGTTTAAAATCAGGGTTTTCCTTCCCTTAGGTGAAATGCCCTCCCAGGCTAACGAGCTACATCTGCCCGAAGCAAACTGGTTTTCAGACGCCAGTCACTCGCCCTCGCCTCTTCTTCTGTTGGTAGAATCAGTTCCGCCAGGCTCGGGAAGCCTCTCGTGCAGGCCAGAAGCTAGACTTAGTTGTCAGACGCTATTTGAGACGCATGCCATATGGGAGCATTTTATAAACAGTGGGAGCTTATCCCCACTGCCACCCCCGGCTATGACAACCTTTGGAACCGAATGATGTAGTCACATTCAAGCATCGATTACAAGTGGTGGCATTTCCTTCCGACATTTGTTTCTTGATCGCATAATCATACATCAATTTCCTTGTTAGCTAAACCATTTACTCGACTACCGAGCTCGTAAATCGCTTCGCTTCTTTTTTGAACGATACCTATTCTATGCCTTGTTTTGTTAGCTCAATGTATTGTTCTTCGTCATGTTATTTTGCATTGTTCACACGCGGTATTATTCCCCACACTTTAGGATTGTGTTGTTTTGGGTGTGTCTTCAACGGGCCAAATTTGTGGCCGAGTTTCCCTCGGTTTGAAGCGAACCAATCGTGCTGAACAAGTCATCAAGGCTGTGTGGCTTCCCGATTCGCTGACGCTTGTCGCTGTTCTCACAACCAATTCTGTACAGGTGAGTGCTGATTCATCTTTCCTCTTGGCTCAACTTTGATTGTCGTATACGTACACTCGTGTGTTTTGGAACCAGTTGTTTTACTCATGTCTCTCAGCCAATGTTCACGGTGCCTGACCGGTCATTTAATTCGAGCGCTCGCCCTAAACTCAGTCAATAAGTCTGTTTCGTATCCAGTGAGTTCCCTCACCCAATGTAGACCTTTCCAATAATTGGTGATTTTGATATCTTCTGAACCTCTAAGTTTGCTCAATTCTGTGACTGTTTTTTGTTCTGTAAGGAATCTGTACGTCTTTAATTGCTATTCATGGTGATTCCTTTGCTTTTTTTCTTTCCTCTTCAGATATTCGATATATTCCGTCATCCTCAAGCACCCAAGTATCACTTCAATCCCGTTGAAGGAGCATTGTGTGATCTGACGTTCATCAATTTACCGCGAAATAGTCAAGATGACGCGAGTTCGCAGCATGCAACAACGCCTTCGGAATGGGGCGTCTTTGTGGCTGTGATGACAAAATCATTAGGAACCATTTTGCACTGTGTAAGTTCTTGTCAAGCATATTTCGTGTCCGGCTACTATTGCATCGGGTTCTGATTGTGTTGTTTTGCTGGATATTTTTTTAGAAACTTGGTCCCGATTGCCAGTTCACCAGTGAGCCGTTTTATCTGGCTGAATGGTTAGATTGGAGCCCCGAAGCGCTGTGTGTGGACCCCGCTGTTGTCGGAAACGCCGCGCCTTCGTTCCTCGCACTGCAGCGTAATCCGGATAGCGGTGTTCTCGGAGGAGGTGGTTTGTCGTTGTACTATGTCCCCAGCATGGGTCTTTTGCTGCATTCCTACCGATCAGGTCATTCAGTTGCTAGTGCGATTTATTGGCCCGGATTTTCCGGTTCCGAATCGATTGGGAACACGTTGAAAATCACCTACTCGTTTTTACTCGCGGTAGCCTCATCAAGCTCGGTAAAACCGCCCAACACTGGACAACTTTCAACGACGTGAGTCATATCTACCTTTAGTTCGACTGTTTGTGTGTGATTTTATGAACTATTTCGTCTATATGGTCTGCGAAGCAAGTGGAAAGCACATGTATCAACTTAGTTTGTGTCACTCGACAATCCCGATCCTAAACATCATTTCTACTTCGTTTATAGCCAAATGTGCACATGCTGGTTCATCAACTTCAACATTCTCTACCTTTCAGTCCATGTTCGTTCGATCTGCCAGATGCAGAACAACTTGCGGTATCTCTTCTACTAGCTGGTCGAAACGCCATTCAACCAACGAGCAGCAATCGTCCACGTCGATCAACCCTTTCGCTTTGCAAGGATTCCGCTAAACCGGAAGTCGCTCCTCCCGTTGTTGGACCCATTGTACGGTGGTCTGAGGTCTTGGGCGGCCCTCCTGGTCTGATCAGTGCGGTGTCAGCTAGCAACGTAACTCTTCGTAGCGAGCCCAAGAATCCACAACATCGACCAATTTTGTTGGCTGTTGAACCGGATCAAATTTGGTTGCAGCCCCTTGTTCTATCACAGACAACTGCCCTGGATAAGACATCGAAACCTGTTTCTACTCCACAGACCCCCAGTGAGCAATCGAAAGAATCCTCCGCCCCGACTAGCGATAACCGTGAGTTTTAGTCAACTCTGTTCTATGTACTTGTTTCGCTCATTTTTGATGTACTTTTGTTGTATGCAGCACAAACAGCCACAACAGCTCTGCTGGATTCTACATGCGTGCACTGGAATGGCGATGGGAAACTTGGTGGTCGAACAATGACTTTAGCTGTTACTCAGGATAGCCAGCTCATGATCTACGCGACTCGTCCTGTGTGCGTTTCATCGTCGTTTTTCCCCGTTCTTCCGATTATTTTATCTGTTGTGCTTTGAATGTTTTTTTTTCATCTCCATATAGGGAATCCAATCCTACTTCGAAATTCATATACCCTGGGCAATACTGGTTACAATGGCCTCAAATCTCGAACGAATTAACGCCACACCTGCAAAGTCCGCTCTCTGATATTGGCCTCCTGTTCAGTATGGAGCGTGGCTGTGTATGGGATTCGGCGTTGTGCAAATCGATTAAGCTCGCATCGCCGTTGCCACAATCAACCAGTGCATTTAGATCGCGTTTGTTAGAATCTCCCTCGTCTGGACCGTTACCCGTGGACTTTTTCGAATATGCTACCCGAACCGAAGAGGTTTGTGTGCAGTGTTAATTCAATTGAGGATTTTTTAGGCTTGTTGTGCATTCTTCGAAGATTTCACATACATTTTAACGTCGATCAGTTTTCACTATTCTATTTTTCCTAAAATCTTTGTCTTATCTCGGTGTCTTTTTATTCTTGAGCACTGTTTGAGTGCCTGTTACTTTATTACACGGATGTGCAATCGTCCAGCATTGCTGTGCTGTGCGGCTAACACCGTGCTAAATTGATTGGCCACCGGTCGTGAGCTGCATGCTGAAACACGCTGGAGTATCACTACCATTTCTATTTCCCCTCATATCTGTCTAGGCCTGGGCAACCTGGCAGTATCTTAGCCTCCGTGCAGTCTATGACTGTTACTTTACTTTGTGCGACTATCTCCTGAAGGATGAGTCGGCTTCAAATAAGATTCTTGGGAATTTGGGTACAAAGCGGCGTCCCCAGCACCACTCGGCGTTTGTTCGAGTCAGCTTCTCTAGCCTTTGCACAACCAAGTGCGACCTGCAAGGCAGCAGGGAGTTGCCAGAAAGAGGTGGTCTACCAGACTGTTCCAGGTTTTTCCTCAGGGTTTTCTCCCGAAGCCTTTCCCGCGATCGGGTATCCCACAAGGCAGCGGAGGTTTAAAATCAGGGTTTTCCTTCCCTTAGATGAAATGCCCTCCCAGGCTAACGAGCTACATCTGCCCGAAGCAAACTGGTTTTCAGGCGCCAGTCACTCGCCCTCGCCCCTTCTCCTGTTGGTAGAAGCAGTTCCGCCGGGCTCGGAGAGCCACTCGTGCAGGCCAGAAGCTGGACTTGGTTGTCAGAGGCTATTTGAGACGCATGCCATATGGGAGCATTTTATAAACAGTGGGAGCTTATCCCCACTGCCACCCCCCGGCTATGACAACCTATAACTGTGCGGCACTTTGCCTGGATCAGGCTTGTGGTTTCATACCATCATTCATCATACTCTATTACTACTCTTGCTCAGCCCAAACCAAGAACTCCGTGTTGTTGAATCTCTTTTAATTTGATGACTAGGTTCTCGCCATGTTATACTATCTTGTATGGTGCTGTTGAAAACTTAATCCTGTGTATACAGATGTTCCCCGTTGTTTTCCTGAATATTTTGATCCAAGTTTATTTTATCTTTCCAAAAATGTCAAATGTTGTCGATGTGCCTGCGTAGATATGCGATCCAACTGAGCGTCATTAGCACCGCCGTCCTCGCTTTGTCCTTCTACTGTTTACCCATGTGTAATCTGACAATATTTAGTCGGCACGCAGCCTATCGTAATTTGCTTGGATCCTGGATATTTGCAGGAATCCTTGCGGTATGACGGTTTCCTCGTGCACGTGAATAGTTCTTGGATGCTAGGAGCATCTTTCAAAATTATAAATCTGGCAGACCGTTAGATCATTGAACATCAATTACCGAGATATCTATTTCTTATACTGATTTCATGCTTTGCAGGTGGACTTTTCGGGTTCAGATTTGCTTCAGTTGTACAACCAAGATCAATTGAACAAGCGACTGTCTAACAGGGGAAGTCCGATAACAGGGGCTGGATCGTTTACAACTGCTGGCCGTGCCAATTCTGCACAGGATGATGTTGCGTTTGCCATTGATATCCAGAATCGGAATTCTTCTAGCACTGTCATCATCGGCGTGCGCATTGGTTTGCCCCCGGCTTCTGGAGAGCATGCTACTCGCTGGCCAAGCTTTATCAAGGTTTGTTTGCTTGAGTGCTTCTCTAATCCCTGCTTTCCCATTTCCACCTTTCTGTAAGCAGTTTGCTCATCAAAATCGCTGCCTAATACCGCATAGATTGCAACACTGGGTTCCACCCTACTGCACGGAAGTGCAATCGTGCAGTACTTCTCCTCTGGCGGTTGTGTCGAGGACGAGATCTCACATCGTGTTTGCAAAGCGGGTGCAGCGTTTGCTAACCTTCGCCACCTGTGGCGTCGACGCGATGTTTCACTCCATACTAAAGGCCGAGTGTACAACGTAGTGGTGCGTGCTACACTACTTTATGGCTGCGAAACGTGGTCTATCCGAGCGGAAGATGTCCATCGGCTTTCTGTTTTTGATACCCGTTGCCTGCGTAGAATTGCTCGCATTCGGTGGCAGCATCGTGTTACAAATATAGATGTCTGCAAGCGGGTGTTAGGACCAGGTGGCCACGGACTGAGAGAAATGCTGATGCTTGCTCGCTTGCGATCGTTGGGACATGTATTAAGAATGCCTACTCACCGTTTACCGTACCGCGCCTTATTCGCAGAGCCTGACAGAAGCTGGGAGAAAAGATCGGGTGGCCAGTCCATGACGTGGCGCGTTGGGATGAAGAAACTCACCGTAGCGCTAGGCTCAGTTGGGAGTATTCGTTTGCCTGGGTGGGGTCCAAAAGCTCCACCTAATAGTTGGCTGGAAACCTTACGCGATATGGCTACAAACCGAAGTCAGTGGCGCCAGTGTATTTTATTATGTGTCATAATTTTTTATTCGGTATTATTTTACATTAAAAAAACAAAAACAAAACAAAAAACCAAAAAATCGCATGCAGTGAAACTACAAAAAACAAGCTGCTTTTTGTGCGTTTGCTTTTGCGTATTCCGCTTGCCTGCTTTCCCTTTTCCACGCCCTTGCTTATCTGCTTTTCCTGCTTCATATTGCTTGGCACTTTGTCTGGCTCCAGACTTGTGCTTCATGATGATGATGATGATGCTGCAGTACTTCTGTGCTGTATAGCTTTTACCTCGCTGAATTAATTTGCCACCGGTAGTGAATCATATGCGAAAACATGGTGGAGTTTCACTGTCATTTCTATTTTCATATTTGTCTTGTGCAACCTGGCAATATCTTAGCCCGTGTACAGTCAATGACTGTGTGGCACTTTGCCATGATCAGCATCAGATCACCTTCAATTCGAACGATCCTCGTTTTTTAGATTTAAAATTGACGTGATATTTCATTCACTAGGTTTTTAATCGCTCAATACCTATTACTCCACCGGGTGCGAATGCATCAGCGCGCATGGTAGATGTTCCGCTTTACCGCTCCGAGGCTTTGCAGTCCGCAAAATCGCTTCAGGTTATGGGTATGTGTTCTGCTCGTATCACACACTATTGTAATCCATCTGAAAACCAAAAACTTTATTTGTTTGCCCGTTTTTAGTGGGTTCTAGTGCGGATGCTGAGGGTATGACCAGCATCGATATGGTAGCTGTGTACACCGCATCGAAGTCCGTATTGGAATCGTTGGACGCGTTAAGTCAGTCGAAAGCACGCCGTCGGAATTCTCGCGACCTGAATTTCGACGACTCAAACCACCTAACGCCACGAAAGCGCATCGGAGCCACTTGGGACTCGTGTCATGATCTCAGCAGTGCCGACTCGGCAGGTAAGATCACATCCTATCTGTAGCATGTTTTCACAATTTTTTCTACGCATTTCACCCATCATTGTCTACACTATATATCTCAACAGAGGTGGCATCCGCTCTTCGCTTGGATCGTTTTTTCGCCACTGGTTTTGTCACTACAGTTCACAAAACTGGATCTTCTTCAATGATTTTCCGAAGCAATCCCCTACCTCCTTTGCCTCTGGTACTCAAGAATCTGGTGAACCCTCTCGCAACAATTCGCGCAGAATCAAATCATCCAATCTTGTTCACATGGCCGTTATCTGCCTCGCTATGCGATCTGTTAATCGCTGTTTTGTTCTTTACCGTGGACAATGCTGAGGTTGAGAAAGTTAGTTCACATCCATTTGTTCGTGAACCGATTTGAATTGTGATCTTATGTTCAACCCTCTTGCTTTTTAGCTGTCGGCGTTCCCTGTTATGCAATTTTTAGAGGATGTGTTGAAATCATACCCGCTTGAGGCGCTTTACAACGATGTACAAGAGCTTTCGTTCATTCTTCTATCATGTGCGTCCAAAGAAAGACCGGAATCAAAGCTGAGCAGAGATCTTATTGAACGCTTATTTACCCTGCTTTACCTGATCCGCTCGAGCAAAATAGCGTCAAAGTTCGATCTACTTGATCCACGTCACCTAATCGATAGAACTCTCCGATCTCGCAACAAAAATTGGGCTTTGTCGTTCAACCATATATCGTCAATCTCGTCTTTCCCCGTCGATGCGTTGATCCATTCGTTCCAATCTATTTGTGAATTAATCTATCACACCGGTCCTCTTGTTTCGACTTCCGACGTAGATAAATCCATTATTGACATGTGGGCCAATTTGGAAAGTTTGATACCGTCAGCAACCCCGTCACTCGGCATTCCCTTCCTCTCAACCCGGCACGCGATATCCAAATTTATAACTTCAAAACCCTTCGGCTTCGGGGGAAAAATGCGTACATTTGTCATTAGTTTTGTTTACGCAGTGTTTACGCTGGTATCGAAACGTTTGGATTTCGAAAACGTTACGAAATTGCAGCAAGGCGATACCGCTTCCAAATTAATTGACCTGCTGTTGAGTGATAACCTCGTGGTGAGTGTTTGTTAATCGTCTTTTCGTGTTTCGTCCCAAAGTATTATTTATCATCCAACCATATGTATTCATCCATTGTTAAGCTTATTGAAAGCCGCGTATCGCTTGTTTCCTATTCCGTTTTCTTGGCCAACCATATAAACCGTTCTCCGTATAAACGAATTTTCAGCAATTACATTAATTTCAACAACAAAATTAAAAAAATTGATGAACAGGTCCCGACATCAAGTTACAATTTGTCGACTGAACGATGTTTCTTTTCCGTTTTGATTGATAATTTCCACATATGATCCCGTTTATTAGCAAATGCCGTAACCAAAAGTTTTGGGACAATATGTTTCACAATAATTCCCGGCATCTCGTAATTCGTTGAAAATTGGCTTCATCTGATACAAAAAAATGATGCATTTGGCCCGCAGATAGCGTTAACATTTACCGAAAAAAGCGGGAAAATGTGTAGAGAAATTAATTTTATGCACGGCCGATTTAAAGTCCCCGCAAATATAAACGTGAGTATGTATGAAAGCACAAGCCTGATCCAGGCAAAGTGCCGCACAGACTGCACTTGGGCTAAGATACTGTCAGATTGCTGAGGCTTAGACAGATATGACAAACTTAATACAGGTGAGAATTGTAGTTAGGCTCCAGCGTGTTTCAGCATGCAGCTGACTATTGGTGGCCAATCAATTTTGTATGGTGTTAGCCGCACATGCCAGAAGCGTTGGGTGGCACGCATACTGGTAATCCGA
Organism: Atriophallophorus winterbourni; assembly: GCA_013407085.1. Lineage (NCBI taxonomy): Eukaryota > Metazoa > Platyhelminthes > Trematoda > Plagiorchiida > Microphallidae > Atriophallophorus > Atriophallophorus winterbourni. The sequence continues at coordinate 47,714 of JACCGJ010009147.1, forward strand.
AATTCGCCTTAGAAAGTGTATTAATCTATAAAAAGAATGAAATCGTTCAGTAGCCAATGTTATACTTAGAAGCCATCGTTAATCAGATTGGCACAACCAACCTTCGGATGGCCGATCCACGTAATGGATCTAAAAGTCAATCTATCAAATCAATGGGAATAATCATCACCCTAAGTGTGCTCACAGCCACTGCGCTTACACACTACGGCATTGCATGTTAGTTACCAGTGTTATTAGTTGTTTCTGGTGAACTATTCGCAGCGTAGAGCCTGATTGTTCCATGTGTCATATGGTTCCTTCCTCGGTTAAGCTTTCATTACTTATCGATCACTGTAGAGACTAATTCACCACCTCATATGAGATTTTCGGTTGGGATTCTTTCCTACGCCATGTTGTCTTTTTGATGGTGTGAAAAGTATTAGTATATTTTCACAGTCGAGCGTTTGTTGTAGTGGTTATTGGACAGCATCGCACCAGTGCACGTCAATCTGATTATGAAACACTACTGTTCCGTACAGAACTTCATCCCACGTAGAATGAGATGCGCGTGAAAGCTCGCTGAAGTGCTCGGTAGAGTATCAACACCGATATGTCGTGTTAAACTCCGTGCAGTTTATCAAATTTTGTCAAGCTGTACAATAAACTGTGGGTAACATCTTCATCGCTATAATTTCGTTATAATTAGCTTCATGTGTCTCTAACTCTGCAAGTATATTATTTCGTACAAGTGCCGTACAACACACTGAAATTTTGTACAGCAAACTTCAACATGGGTCTCACACCAAAACTTAATTTCTTTTCCATGGTAAACACATATCGATGCTGGCCACCGAGGTTGCATAATTGTTGCTGGACGTTACGGAATCAGACATGTTGACATTACCGGCAACACGTCTCTCATGGTGACTGTTACATTTTTATAAGAAATCTGTCTGTCAGTTCATCTTCATTCCAACCGCATTGCCCAAGTTTGTAATCTGCCTTGTTCTATGCGCTTTATTGGTCTAAATGTCGCTTATAATAAGCGATGTTGACCAGTAAAGGTCATTGTTGCTTACCGAACTCCAGGAAATGTTTCGAATTGATGCTCGATTGCTTCGTGATACAAGGTAAACCGGTTCCATCGAGATAAAAAGCGCACCAGACGTGTTTTACTGATGTCCGGTCACTTAATCCCCAGCGAAGGCATTTAAGATAAGAAAATATTTAAATGTGTGCAATGATTCTTGAATATGGTACCAGTAGCAAAGGTCGAATGACATTAATTTACGTTGTCGTTTTAACTGACTTTGAAAATGCAGTTATGAATGCATTACGCTCAAACTTCCCATCCGCAAGAGTGACTGGATGTTATTTTCATCTATGCTAAGCCATGCAACGAAAAATATGTGAACTAGGGATGAAAGCAGATTATGAGGCAGACGATGATTTACGCCTCATGATTAGATGCTATATTTCCACCTGAAACCTGGAATAAGTATGAAGACGCAAATAGTGGTGTTGCCCGAACGGATACTGCTGTAGAAGACTGGTATAACGCATTACAGCCACTCTTTTCTTGCCAACATCCCACCATGTGGACATTTCTTAACGGTTTGCGAAAGGATTGCCTCTGTTCTTCAAGCAAGTGCTGGGGTTCATATCAAACAGAAGAAGAAGTATGCTGAGATATGCGCCAGGACATCTCGCGCAATTCAGCGATACTCAACTACGGAAAGATTGACGTTTTAAAATCAATTGCATATCTCTCATGCTAAATAAATTCATTTGAACGTATTCTGCATTCTTGAGAAGTTATCAAACTGGTGATTAAGTGTCAGTAAACCGTTTTACCGTATGTTCCAATGGTCTCAAACGTTGCCGTCCCGATTCCCGACCTTTAGAATAGAGGTTGCCGTCAAGTGTACGTCCGCGTTACAGCGGACGTTTCAGCGAGATGAAAGTCAAGAACAAAGAATCGGTATCGATAGAAGATCTGGTTGGAAAACTGCCTTCGAATGGAATAGCAGACTGTGTCAGTTAGTTGTACCCAGGCATATCTACAAATCATTGATTTCAATAACCATCCATTAATTTGTGCATCACTTGGATTGGAACAACGCATGAATAGTTGTAATGGTAACGATCCACGTGTTTGAGAATGCCTTCGTATTCGAGTACCATCACGCTCAACCAGCTCCTTTCATTGACTGCAAATTGTGAAGCAATGAGAAATCAGTTACAAATTAGGCAAATCGTGAGTTGGGTAAACCCAGTGGGACCGATAGATACCATCAAGAAACTAGATTGTAAATCACTTTTCTATCGCTAATGGATGCATTAAAAAACAACTGCAAGCTCGTGAACACTATCTGAACAACATTCTCAATCTAAATTACTTCTCTTCATAAAGCACTGTTGAACCATTCTAACATTTTGGGACCATTTTTTATTTCTCCAGAAAGTTCTGGAACCTTATATTTTATAGATGTTCTTCATATTAAAAATTCTTATCCCCCACTATTTTGGAACACGTTCATTCATTTTTATACTGTAACCTTGCCAGGTTGCGTGTTCCGTCAGAGATAGTCTTTCACGACTGGTACTTCATGGAATGCCCAAATGTCCCATCGTGTGGTCTCAATTGGATCCTAGTTTTGTTTACACCGACACTACTCACAGTAAACCGAGTACACCGAATGAAAAGCCCCGTGCCACCGAAGTACCACCAGTCACTTCCTCGAAGTTGCTAGCAACCCCTCATGCCAATGCAACACCGTATCCGCCGCGTCGTCGACCGTCAAATGTCGCCAACAGACTGGTAAGTGCGCGCACTAGTAGTAACCATTGACCAGTCTCTCTTACACTTTGCCTTCCTTTATTGATTGCTTTCGTTTCTTTTCCCTTTCATGATTATCAACCATGTTATAGTTATGTTTGATTCGGTTCACTTTTACGTCAATTACCTTTTAATCGGTGCTTTGATGATTGAGCTTGTCCGATGAGGTTGGGCTCCGAGCTTCCTGCCATAATGATTTGACCTGGTGAGATCATCATCCTCAAAGGCCAGATTACTGGGGCTTGAATCCTCGCATGCCGCATGACCTTGAAATAAACTTTTAACTATGCTAAACTAGTCGTATCTCAACCAGCGTTGACTATGCTGCACTTTGTCTAGCTCCAGATTTGTGCTTTATGATAATGCTGATACTAAATTTTACTTGGGTGCTGGTCCTAAAATTTAAGTGTTTTATAATTAAGGTTCAAATATAAAAAGCTTGGAATTGTATTGAACAATTTGGCGCGTAGTTAGATGTTAATTTGGACAATAAAGTGATTAAAAATTCGCTTGCTTAGGCTTTTTGTTTTGGTATTTCATATCATGCTCTACAATGCATGTGTAAAAAAATGAAGAAACGTATGTGATCAACAAGAAACATTGAACAATTCACCTGTTCCCGTATGCGGTAGTATGATGCGGAACTGGCAAAGCGAATTCTAAACATCGCCCAAGTTGGCTGAGCAAAAGTTGTTTTTACAAGGTGTTTTGACACGGGCCACTGAGGACGCGTTCTCAATCGTTTGCACGGTTCCTCACAGAGTTTATCTAGCACATGTTGCGAACAGCTGAGGCGATTCCAATCCAAATCTTTCGGCCAAACTCATGCATCCAAAAACGACTAGTTCGTGATCTTTCGTTACCGTAGCCAGCTTCAATATCGACCGACCCTGTTTGAGCACAATAACACGTGACATTGATGTTTGTTTAATGTTTGATGTTCATTAGACCCATTTCTCAATTTTCTGACGCGCATGTATTTTATAGCTCGACGTGAAATATCGAAAAAGAAATCCTCCGCTTTAATCAATTGTTTTGAACATTTTTCTAACATTTTCCTAACACGAATACACCATAGTTTCCGGCTCGCGCCATATGCTCAGCGTATGAAAATCAAATGCTTGCCCGAAAAATCTTAGTTTTCAATACTATTTGTGTGTACTACAGTATGGTGGTTCTACTCTTCTATAGATTCTGTCTCTTTAAGTTCCGCCTTTCCCTATCTCTTAACATTTTATTTTGTCATGGTTGTGTGACAGTTGAGTATTCGGGGCTTGCCATCACTGCAGTACATTGTGCTGTGTGGCTAACACCGTGATAAATTGATTGGCCAGAGGTAGTGAGCTGCACGCTGAAACAGGCTGGAGTCTCACTAACATTTCCTGTTCGTTTTTCTTACTCATACCTGTCTAGGCCTGGGCAACCTGATAGTATCTTCGCCCACGTGCAGTCTCTGACTGTGCGGCACTGCCTGAATCAGGCTTGTGCTTTCATACCATACCATACTATCACTGTAATGCTGTCTCCGTGGATGGTGGGGATGATTCTCGTATTACTAAATGATCCGTCGTCAGCGCATGGGAATACAATGGCTAATAAATATTTGTCCAGCACATTCAGTTGATCCCTCTGCTTGTTTTCGTTGAATAATTCTGTATCGTCCTCCATGTTAATCCTCAGAGAACAGCTTGGCCTTCTAGTGATCGATCACAAGGTAATTCGGTTGTTAGTCGAGGCGTGCGGTCAACTCGGCGAGGTGTCAGTGGAGCGGTTTCGATCTCCCCTGCAATGTTTGATTTAGCTGCTACAAATGCTGGTCTGGATCAAGACAGAGAACAACTTCTCAATGTGATCCGTTTTGGTCGTCATTTTCTCACTTCGCGAGGTGAACGCGACGAAGAATACGAAGATGTGGGGTCGGCTGTCGAGGAAATCGAGAGCGATTCTGGACCCGCTCGAAACGAAGCCGCGTGGGAACCATTCACTTACGCCGAATTAGCTAACTGGATTGAAGCCGACAATCAAGAGGAAGGTGCTACAGCGATTCAAGATGGTGATTCATCTATGGAAAGTCCTAGCACGGACACCGATGAGGGGGATGAGGGTGAACTGAGCGTTGCCTTTAGAGAGGGTTCCATGCTCGACGATGATGCCATCATGCTTCTGGCACAATTCATTGCTAATACACAGGATTCAGAGGAACGTACACCTACAGATCGTCTTCGAATGTCAAACATTCGTCGAGAATCACGGGATTTACCGTTGTATCAATCACGTGCGCCGCAACAGGATGGTTCTTCTGAAGACAATGAACATCCCAACGATGATTCAGGTAGCCCACCGCCTGAAACCGGACCTTCTGATATTGATGCAGCTGCTTCGCGTCCCCAAGCTGACGATCAACCCGTTCAACCTGCAGAACCTAGCAGCGATACTGTTCGACCCTCTGACGACTTAGAGGGAATCGAATCAGCTATTCAGCTGCTTGGATCATCTGATCTACCCGAGGATGGCATGGCATTCCGCGACTTGATTGATCAAGTCGACGATGACGCAGTGAGTAGCTTCGTTTTTCATGGGTTCCTTCTCTTGCGTTACATCGCTTTCCAGACGAATTCTCAATAACAACGAATATTTTGATGCTGTTTTTCTTGCATTTTATTAACAATTGGTTTTATTATAGTCAATATACCGTGTACCTTGTAGTTTGCTTCCGTTTTATTTACTCAAATGTTCGTGTTAGGCAAGTTATTACTCATTCTCGATTCTACGGTCAAAAGCAAATGTGACGCCCCTCAAGCTTTCCTACGCGATTGCTTTTCAATTGAATGTTGTGTTTATGTGAAATGCCTGCACAGCAAAACATCAATCATTCATCAACGTTCCACCGCTTGGACCAAAATCCCTGCCATTTTGTTTTTAAATACCACGATTCTTAGTACAAGCCGTATATCGCAGTGGTTTCAATACCAAATTTTTCAAGTGCTACCTTTTTAAAACCGTTGGTGAATAATTTCGCTTCCTTTTTGCGCATTTCGCACAGTATGTATACCAACTTGGCGCACGTAGCAAAAGACTAATATTTTAAGCCAACTTCTCTGAGGTCTGTGTGACCGCAGTTTTGACGTACTCTGATCTGAAACAACGGGGCTTGTGACTTCGTGGTGGTATGTGCTTTCCAGTTGTCTTCGCGTTGTACTGCCTTTCTTTAGTGAATAACTGAATGTTACTGCAGCGCTATTGTTGTTTATCACGTTACCGCACGCATCCTGGCATTAATTGTTCACGCTTAGGCCTTGGCAGTTGGATGGCTTCTTACGGTTTGTAATATTGCTCAAAATCGTGTTCCGTTGCGATCTTGATGTGGGGTGTTTTATTAATGTTGTATGCTGTCAGGTTAAATGGCGAGGATTGCTTGTTATGATGTGCAAGCACCAAGAAAGCTGTAATGCTGGTGGCGCTCTAATCTTTTACAACACTTGATTGAATGCATGTTTCATTCGAGATATAGGCACCTCATCCCACTGCGTCTGTGCCTAATCTTCTATGAGTTCATTAACTTTTAGGGCCTACCTTCCCCTATCTTTTAACATTTTAAGGTGGCATATTTAGATGGCAGTTAAGCACTCGATAGCTTCTTCTGGTTTAATTGCGCCCATTGCGTTAGAAAGACGTTGACAAAAGAGATGTGAAAGCTTAACCCAACGAGTTGCGAAGAACTTGCTCTTGATCGCGCAAATCGGAGGTACTGTGTAAAGCGTCGTTTTCAAGTTAAGGAAGATCGGATACTGCTCTCAGCTGCTAATGGTAGATCATGTCGTCAGTGTGCAACTGCCGCCGATTGGCCCAGTACTACCTATAGCTCCCGAATCGACCTGCCCAGTTATTCTAAAAGCTGTCGAGCATGAAATAATCATGCGCTTGTGATGTACATCCATGACAGTCATCGACCGCTAGAGGTCAACAACAAGTCCTGTCCATGATGATGATGATGATGCTTGTTGTGAAGTGCTACAATTCTGTTCGTTGTAAGTTGCGTAAATAGCACTGTGCTATAAACTATTGATATGATTTTATCGTTTCCTCGTCCAATACTGTATAATACCTTTTACCATTCTTCGTTTTATCTCCCACCCATTTAGCTGCTTAATTACGCACTGCAATTGAGTTTACGAGATCAAGGTGGATCTGAAGCCACCACAGAGCCGCCAGCAGCGCCGGTTGGCACTGCGGACCCTCGGAATATCTCTTCGCTCCAGGTATCCATAAATTCATCGTCCGATCTGTGAAAACTTTTACTTACGTTCACCTATTCTGATTCTTAATTATCTGAGCATAGTTTTGTTCCACGTACATGTTCACTTCACACGTCTGTGGCTGTTCCGTATAGCTTATATATCCTCCTGTTTTTAATGGACCGCGTTCATCGAAAATACTCATTTATTAATTATTCAAACCTAGACAGTACCAGAGCTTGCGCAACTCACTTGCTCTCACGCTTACGTATCTTCAACGTTAAACTGGCTACCATTAATCACACAATCAAGAGCGCATTCTATGCATCCTATCAAGCATTCAGTTCATCTTCTCATACGCTCTCATGTGTGGTTTTTACCGTTTTATTTTGTTCTTCAGACTTCTGACGGAATCACTTCACCAGGAGCTACAGCAGGTTTGTTTCATTCCGCTTCGTGGTCACATTGTTTTCTCAGTACTTGCTCCGAGTGATGTTTTATCGTTGCTGTTTCAGCCACCGCACCATCGTCATCTCTCGCTGACATCGGCACACCGATCTCGCAAGCCCCGGTGGATATTCCGCAAACTCCCAAATCTGCGACTACCATTCAACGGCCCCGTAAAGACAGTGAATCCGATAACAATAATTCCACGGTTTCTAGCGTTCTATCTCGTTCGAATTCGGTTGAAACGCTCCGGATACAATCTGATTCATCTTCGGACAACGATGAGAAATATTTTGACGGCAGTTTGCGAGCCCGATGGCGGCCCCGGCGATCTGCTTTGCTTTTTGCGATTTGGCTTGCAAATCACTTGGGTGCTCGCTGGTCTGCCGCTATGCGGCGTCTTTTGACCACGGAACCGGTTGCTGATAAATTCGCTATGATCACTCGAATCGTCCCCGCCGGACAATTCCTGGTCACTCTGGTTCGATGTCTCCACACGAATGTGGTCTACTTGGAACACGCATTCGCTTCAGAGCCTCAACCCTCCTCGGTTTCAAACCTGCACAGCATCATCAGGTGTGTTTTGTCATTATTTTATTGCTATCACTTTACTCATCCGTGTTAATCGATCGCTGCTTGCCTGTCTCATTGGTATGGGCGTCTCAACCCGATTTCTGTGAGAATACATCTCTTATGATGATTTGACAGCCAAACTTCGGTACACGTATTAGTGCTGCAGGAACATTGTATCCGTATATGGAGGAAATCCATAAGCAGATTGTTATTTTTAGTTGTTTCGCTTTTTATTGAGTCCTATGATATTTCGGCATACGAAATTTCTCCAGTCGTAGACTTAGTGCAAACTATACAAGATGTGAACTTGTAAGCCACTATTGGACACGGCTGGCACGGCCAACCTTTTCAATCACATGTAGGTGGGTTTGAATGAAAAATCCTCAGTTGCGTGTATTTCCGGCACACGCTATGACCTGTTTCTTGCCGTTTGCACTCATCGGGGTTTAACAGGTTGATCGCGAAAGCCTTATCCAACGATGGCTGACTAGTTCACATCTTGTTTGCCATTTCTCCGTCTCCAGCGCGCGGAGAATGGACCTTAACATGGTGCGATGGATTGTCTACCTGCGTGACCCATCGAGCTATACTGGGTTGCACGGATATGCAATCGTGCAGCATTTTTGTGCTGTGCGGCTAACATCGTGCTAAATTGATTGGCCAACGGTAGTGAGCCGCATGCTAAAACACGCTGGAGTCTCACTACCATTTCTATTCCCCTCATATCTGTTTAGGCCTGGGCAACCCGACAGTATCTTAGCCCACGTGCAGCCTCTCACTGTGCGGCACTTTGCCTGGATCAGGCTTGTGCTTTCATACCATACTGGGTTGTGTCCTTTGGGCACAAGCAGAGTTACTCATACCAGGAAGGTCGATGGCCAGAGGTCAGACGAACTCGGTATCAGCCACTGCCTTGTGGATAAGGATCATTAGCCAAGGGCTTTGGTCGAGAACCCTAATTGTTCTCCTGTCTAGGCATGGGCGACCTGGCAGTATCCCAGTCTATCGACATTTGTTGCTTGTCAGAGACAAGACTTTATGATCCCTCTACGATAATAGAATTGACTGCACCACTCTTTCCGACAAGTACTTTTTTCACTGCTCATGTGACACTTTTGCTCCCTCCTCGGGCCATGCGGGTGTAGATATAGTTCTGAGTTCGCGTGCAGAAAGCTCACTTTTAGCAGGATGTTTGCCGTCCGACTAGCTACTTCTATCAACACTACTTCCCCAACTCAAGGTGTGTTTGTAATTGCCACTTATGTTGAACGCTTTATTCACCTGTGTGCACAGCAGTCTCTGATTGTGCGGCACTTTGACTTGATCCGACTTGTGCTTTCATACCATACAGCACATACTATTTATTGGTAGCACTTCGTTTAGGCATAAAAAGCGGTAGTGTACAACTTGGCGTACGCCTAACGATGATCAGCCATGGACACAAATTGACCATCTTGCCAACAGTGCTACATGGAGAGGCTGCATTGAGGACTGCCGCTCTTCCCGGAACACCTTTGTATATTCGATCGAGATTTACATTAAAATTCTCTGGTCCAAAGACTGGACGCATTCCTTTCGAGAAGCTTTCGGGTCCTACAATTCAGCAAGCCTATCGCGGCGGTTTAGTAAATAATCTTCCCGCTGTGGTGTCTGAAAATATGACACAGCAATGGAATTCGATTGCTACTGTAATGCACGATGTAGGTGCGTGGCAGTTCCACTTATAGCAGAAGGTCCCACTGGATCTCCCAGACTAGCCTTCGATTACTAGAAGAAAGGCGAAGAATTCCTTTTGGTTCACAATAAAATGCAGAACGAAAACGGGTCAGAAATAAGCTCAAGTGTAGCGTTCGATCAGATAGGGAATCGTGGTGGCTGTAAAAAGTTGAAGAAATTGATATAGCCAGCAATTCGGGTAATGTCCGAAAGCTGTTTTAGCTAACTCCATCTACAGGTTCAAAAACCATTGGAGTTAGCGAGATAATCATAGAGAACGACGGTGCCTTAATCACTAACAAATAGTGTCGCTTGTCTCGTTGGGCGGAACATTTTCATGAGCAATTTAGCTGGCCAGCTGCAGATGGTCCACTGCCTTCTAGTTCGTGTTGCAAACCCTGGTCGGTTGATTGAACGCCTCTGAGCGAAGCCGAAATCAAACTCGGTATTAAGTCAACGAAAAGATTCCAGGCAGGGTGGCCAGACTCGGACTTGGCTCAAGCAGATGAAGGCTTTGACTGTTAAACTATCTGCAGTTGGTGCGATCCGACTGACATGTTAGGGTCCAAAAGATGAGAATTGGCAGTGGCTTCTCACTCCGATCCATATGTCACAAAATTGCGTTCACTGGCGGTCGAGTTGTTGAAATCTTCGTGAGGTGTTTAATTAATCTTGTAAGTGAAGTTTCGAGGAAAGCTTGAAAGCCGCAAGGAAGCCTTCATGCTGTTGTCGTTCTACTCGTTCACAACACTTGCTTGAATGTTTGATTCCAGCTGTAGGCACCTCATCCCATTGTGTCTGTGTCCAATCTTTTATTGGTTCGGTAGCTTTTGAGGTCTCACCCTGTTAGAATATTTTACTTTGTCATGGTTGTTTGGCAGTTAAGCGCTGAGTACCTGTTACCAGTATAATGCTGTCTTTGATGATGATCTCCACTCTTTCAAGGCATGCGGATCCTGATCCTGCTATCCCTACGTGATGAGTTCAAACAGCACGAAACCGGTCGTGGTGTGTGTGTGTGTGACGGAAATACACATAAATACGGATTTTCAGTACAACGTACTTCTCAATTATTCTCGGTGTCTCACTAAACGCTTTATTTCGTTTTCACCATCGTTTCACTCTCTTGCAGGTCTACTGTAACGAAACTTTTGCGATCGCTTCTTGGTTGTGTGAATGTTGCCTCGATCATGACCACAGAACCTCCTCGGTCGGTTGATTCAGAACAAAAAGAGGCATCTCCCACGGAATACCTGGAACTCAGTGTGCTGCATTTGAATTTGTTATGTGAACTTTATTCGTGGGTTCCGCGATTTACAAACGATTCTTCAACTTCTTCGTCGCCAACCCTGTTGGACATTTGTTTGACCCAAGAAGACATCCCTGAGACGGATTCCCCGAGCTCAGGGTCAACCCTTGTGGACCCGTTAAAAGATGTTTCAAGTTTCTGTTTATCCACATTGGAAACGCTGCTGCGAAATTTCCGCAATGCACTTGATGCTGAATCAAACAATTCGGTGAGCATCCTTTTTGTCTATCCATTTGACATTTCCCCCATTTAAAGTTAACATCTCCGTGAATATTTTTTTCGGGTTTCAGACACCCAACAACCTACCGATGGCTCCTCTCAACTCACCAGCTGCTGGTTTATTACAAGCTGCCTTACTTGGTAGCTGCAGTACCCAGGGGCTTTTGGCCGATTGTGCAGGCACTCGGTTGGCCAGCTGGTCTCCATTAGTAGACCCCCAGTTTTGTTTAGACAATATCGGCAATCCTATGCACCACACGGCTTGGCTCAGCATTCGCTCGTGTCTACGTTGGCCTCGGCTATTTCTCGTGCTGGCTTCGCTACGGAACAAGTCAAACGCAAAACTCGATTTCATCAATCCCAAACTGGAGAGTCAATGGTGTTCCGTGTTGTTCGAGTATTTGCAACTGTTGGCCGATCCCGAATCGGTGCTCGGCCCGCTGAACTGTGTCACGCCGCCTCCCATGTTTCCAGCATTTCTTCTCTCGCACTTCCCACATTCACGGGAGCTTTCCAATCAATTGGAAAGCCGAATACGTGGGGTATGTTCTTCGCGTCAATGTCACAAAGCGCTTTCGTTTGCCACGTGTTTTCATTGACTTTACTCTTGCGCTTGCAGCTGTTGACTGGTCTCGTTGGCCATAAAAACTTCCGGCATTTATTCGATGTTCATCGCTTGGCTCATGCAATGCATCGCCTTCGTGAACTTTGTAGCAGTCCGTCGGATAGCGAACCGTTCGCTTCGAGACCGTTCATGCAGCCGTTGCGATTGCCTTACATGGCACAACGTGAAATTGTGAGTACATTTCGTTTTTGTTTGGTTCACTTTTTCGAGTTCAGTTATTTCCGACCTCCATCAACATGCATCTGTTCTCACCTTCACAACGATCGTTGTCAACTTTTTATCGGGGTTTTTGGTACTTGCAGTAAAACCAATGTGGTTTTCTCGTCTTTTATCTCTACTTACTCGTGACGCTACATGCATTATTTGATGTGCTGTGGTATGGTATGATATGAAAACACAAGCCTGATCCGGGCAAAGTGCCGCACAGTCAGAGACTGCACGTGGGCTAAGATACTGTCAGGTTGCCCAGGCCTAGACAGATATGGGGAAGAAAAAACAACAGGAAATGGTAATGAGACTCCAGCGTGTTTCAGCATGCAGCTCACTACCTCTGGCCAATAAATTTAGCACGGTGTTGGCCGTACAGCACATACATGCTGCTCGATTGCACATCCGTGCTGTGGAATCGTCATCGAGTTGCAACCGTTACATCTACCTAGCTTTCACAACCCGAAACAACGACATAGATGCGGTGACATTGCCCGGTAGGTAGAGTACCGGGACATTATCCCGACTCCTGTCACTGATCATTTATCGTTTAGTGCATACAGGCAATCGATAACACACCAGGGGACACTTTGGACACGCACTTTGATTTTCGTTTATTAGACGGACCGTGTAATTTTCCATTAGTGGATAGACTGACCCGATCATCATTCTACGCATTATTCCGTGTGCGATTACACGTCCTATCGACTGCCTCTGCTTTCACTCTTTATCATTCTTCCGACTTTGGTGTCGGTCATGTTGTCTTGCTTCAACACGTCGTCACTTTCTGATTCAAGTGTGTCGCCATAGTCAAGTCGAATGAACGAAATTACATAATGTTTCGGTCGAGTCATGGATGCAGATTGACTTTTTTTATTTCTGAAATTAAGAAAGAGTATTATTACGTGGAACACCAAAAGAAAAGAGTTAATTCAAAATTATATTTTGAAACCACTGTGCGTACAACGAACCACGATATTCGAATAAAGAAGAATCAAAAAGTGATTCCTGGTCAAACGTTCAAGACGTTTACAATGGCTAATCTATTGTTTCTAGTATATTTTCGACATAGATAATTTGCGTATGATATGCTTTTTTGTAAATCGTCTGACAACCATTAAGTATTCGGAAAAGCAGAAGAACAAACAGTACAAAATATAGGGTGTAGGAGAGGTTAAAAAGAAAAAATCGGTCGTTCAGACCGTGTCTGCGAAGCCGCACGCTGATTGGACAAAAATTCACACCAATTACGTGAGGCCGACCAAGTCACCCCTTCTCCTGCAAAAGGGGGGGCGACGCCTATGCGCGAAGGTGCACTCTGATTGGACGCAAAGTGTGTTTATTTTCTTCTACAGCTTCGCTTGAGTGCATCTAGTGTGTCCATTGCGTCGAACCGAACCAGTGGTTGGCAACGCTTCTGTCTCCGATGCCCCGGTGAGTTTAACTTATTCTGCGCACCGCGATCGTTATCTCTGTCGCCGTCGTTCTAGCCTTCCGTTCATCAAACTTTCAGATACGTTGATCTTTTTGATGCGCCACAGTTTGGTATTAGAGCCCGTGATTGCCAGGTACATGTTATTGCTTGTGCGTATCGCCGTTGTCCCGTCTACCAGCAATACTTCTTCCGCCGAAGGAAAGTCCACCGATAAGGCAAGTTTCTCACATTTGCTCGGTTTTGTTCTTTCTCCGTCCGCATATATGCAGGTTTTTATATGTGCAAGCTTTTGAACGGGCAATAAAAGCTCGCGAACAAATCCTTTCTGAATATATAAGCTTGGAAGGGAATTGGATCCATGGCCCTACGCAGCTTACTCTATCGAAAGGCGCGCCCAATGCTTAGTAGAACACCTCCTCACTCAGTGTAAAGACATCCCTAGCGACGTTTTAGCCCGTTAGATAGTAAAGGTAGACAAAAGGGTGTTCACCTCTGGTAATGTGAGGATAACATTAACCAACTAACCAATACTCACACGGCAGTCTAAAGCTGCTTAGATCGTCATGGTAATCCTGTGCACATTTATCATTTGCCCTGCACCTATAGAGCACAAGTATTGGTCGTACGATACAGAAATCGGCCCAGTGAATTTTCTAAATAAACGTGGTTTCATGAACGTGAACAATTCAATCATAGCCCATCTGGTTGACATAGGCCAGCAAGTGAAAGCAGAAGTTGCGTCCTCGGTCGTGTATATGGCTCTTCTCACGTAGACTTAGCTTTGGCCTTTTGGTGACCGCTGAGTTCAACAGCAACGTCGCCTCAACTAGATTAGGTGATATTACGTGATAATGAATTCTTGTTTAATGTTTGCTATTGGTGTTATATCTGTGATGTGCTACTACTGGCCCAGCCTTGGGTTCGAAAGAACACAACCGTAACTGAACTGGTGTATTGAACGAATAAATGAATAACACAATGTTTGTACACTGAACGATAATCACATTACGTACTTACAATCGATATTTATCGATAGTTCGTTAACTGTCTATGCTACGATTGGTGAGACCCATTTTCGTTTTTCCTGTATGTGTTGAAGAGCTTGCTTTGAAATCCTTCGTTCTAAATCTGTCTCACTACCATTTCTAATTTCCTTTCTCATATCTGTCTAGGCCTGGGCAACCTGACAGTATCTTAGCCCACGTGCAGTCTCTGGCTGTATGGCACTTTGCCTGGATCAGGCTTGTGCTTTCATACATACATACAAATCTGTTTTTTCCTTTCCTACTCGATGTTAACTGGCTGATTGTTTCTTTCTCTGCCCGCACCGTTTTTAGCCAAGCTCTGTTACCAATTCACGTCAGACGCCACACTCCTCCTCCTCCTCTCACACGAACTGCCCTCGCCTGGTCAAAGCCTTGGTCGACCAACTATTTTCCGCCCACAATGTCTCGATTCTACCTCAATTCATCCGCGTGCTGTTGTGCAGTTGTCCATTTTATGACGTCCGTGAATCCACGGCTTCGATTCTCCGAGCCATTAGTCGGTATGTGTTTTGTGCTTATGAACCACGAGCTTAAATGCTCTCATGCCGTTCCCTCTGCTATCGCAGTTCCAGCGTCTTTGTTGTCATTCATATCGCCTAATTCGCCCAAATGCGTTTTCCTATATGCATGTTTTTCTGACACGATCGCTTTTTTCAGTACCTTGAGATTTTCCCCTTTATTTTTCCGCGGATTAACGTTTAACGGTCGTTCCTTTCGAACCGTGAATTATGGAACATTAGTTTATCTGTTTTCTTTCCGGATCTCATCCTGTATCCCATGTATGTGTATTTTCCCCCTCATACCTGTCTAGGCCTGTGCAACCTGACAGTATCTTAGCCCACGTGCAGTCTCTGACTGTGCGGCACTTTGCCTGGATCAGGCTTGTGCATTCATACCATACCATGTGTAGTTGACGATGCCTGAAATTAGTTTTTTTCACGTGACAATATATCCAGCCTATTGATTCACCGCATCCGGAGAACCTTCGTTGCTTGGATGGTTGCTATATCCCCATGAAATCCTTCCCCGCTTATCAATCTTGCTGCCCATACTTTCTAGATCTAGAAAAATTCCCGTTCACTTTAGGACAGTGAACGAAAGCATGTGTGCTTTGATTGTTTTTTGATGCACAATGGTTCCATGTGTCCAGTTGAACTTGCTTACCAACAACCGAACTTTTCAGACATGGATCGACCGACATTCAGCATAAACTTCTCGAGCTCCTCTCGCGGTTTATCCCGCAACTGCCAACCTTCACTCGTTATGCAGACCAATTTGTCTATTTGACGGTCACCATCGCAAGTGAACATCCGGAGTGGGCTGGCCGGTCGTCAATGATCCATCAGATTGCGGTCACGATGCTTCGTCGACTGGATGCTCTCAAGCGCCATCCCCGTCGTATGATCTATACTACTCTGATGGTGAGTTGGGTTGTGGGAAAATGTTTTTGGTTTATGGCTTATGCATAATAAATATATTTGTACCGCTTACTCTATAGAATTTAGTCAACCCTGAGTCTGACATGAAATCGGCCAACCAGTTAGTCTCACAGCCTGGCGGCCTCACGGTGGATTCAATCAGAGCCTTGGTATCTTCCGATCCATCGTCTTCACGAACTTGGTCGTCGATCGCAGCTCTTCGACCCAAGCAGTCAACACCGCCAAGTGTATCCCAAACAACGACCGACCGACCGGCGGCCAAAGTCAATTGGATTGATAATTCTGCCAATTTCGTTCTAGAATTGGAGCCATGTCTGATGTGCCACGCCAAAGTAATCGATCATCCTACCCCTCTAATTATCCGTTGGGATTCGGATTCGGCTGTATCCCGTATCTCTCTTCAAATGGTTCTAATCACTACGAATAGTCATCATTGGAAATTCGAGGAACGTTTGAGACGAGCCTTCGAACAACAACTTCCTCGCAAAGCTGAAGTCCCTTCGAGTTCGTCTGCTGCTGCCGCCGCAGTGCCTACAACAAACGTATCCGGTGAGTGTATCTTTTATGTTTTTTCCGAATAAACTTGGTTTTCCAAGAAAAACGTGATTGTGTTTTGACTCCGTTTCAGGCCCGGTCGATACGAATGCTAATCACGCTGCGGCGTCTACTAGCGCACAGCCGGCCAACGTCACACCAACCTCGCCAAATACCATATTAATTCCAAGTCTGGTGTTCAAACCGGATGTGCGCGCCACCTCTTGTGTGCACATTTTCGATCTGGAATCGGTCCTTCTGATTTCCCAACTGACTGTACATGTTAGTGAACCTTTATTACATGTATTTAATTTCCGCATAATGCTTCGATCTCATGTAGTATTGACCGCACTCGTTTCCGATTACATCACTCAACTGTTTGTTTCGTGAGATATCACGGGCACGCGCTATTCTCCCGCGCGAACTGCAAAACTAGTGTCTGTGCCAGATCGGCTCAGAAGCCACTTTTGGAGTTGCGAGGCTATTCGGAGCACAACAGACAAGTTCGGTGTTGCTGCTAAAGCGAGTCAGTTAAACTGACCGTGTGTTGGCTGGGCATTTCACCGCTGCCAATCCGTGTATCACTGGTGTAATTATTCGACGGCGTTGTCTGCCTGGCGTCTTTCTGGGGTTTGACCTCGATTATCATCATAAGTAACGAAGTAATCTCTTTTGCGTACGAATGTTAGTAATACTAATGTGGTTGTTACCAGGCAAACATCACGACTCTTGCCTATAAATTTCCAACAAATAGAAAGTACGGGGAATGTGAGCGGAACACTAAATAGGGAGCTACACCGAGTAACGATTTTTAACCAATCTCTTCGTGGCTTGTTAATGGACCGACAACTATGTGCGCCCGAGTGGACAGGCGAGGTCATGATCAACTGACACGCATTGTCCTGGTAAACCCAGGGATGTTTTGATGTCAATGCAGTCAAGATCAATTGATCCGTTCACCCGCAACTCCTTCCGCATGCTTGCTAGAGGTCATGCGCACCGGCATTTACCTGCTGCACCCTATTGACTGTATTCATAACTCCTGGTGCAATATTTCTCTTTTTAGAGATGTTTTGTGAAATACATTAGTATATTGCTGTTTTTGATAATCACTAACATACTTCGTTATTTAGTTTTCTTCCCTTCTATTAAATACTTTTTCAAATGTTGTCCGCTTTTAGTTCAACATACTTAGTCGGCGCCCGCGCTACGTACGAACACTCAACGTGTATACCAGCGACTTGACCGATCGCGCTATATCGCGTCTGATCCATGAACGTGGGCTTTGGCACAAAGTGGCTTCGGTTACTCTTTCTCCAACGCAGACCACGGCTCGTTTCTGCTTTGACGAACCCTGTCCCAAACCTACATGGATCACTTCGTTTGCTGACGATCGGACCGCGGAATATGGCTTGTCGGACTATCGCCACCACGGTTTACCAGTTCGAGCATCCAGACTCATATTCGAGTACGCGGACTTTCACGCGAGCGCTTCCGATTCCGTGAAACGTAGCTGTCCACGATGTCACTTTGTCAATCTATCCGGTTCGACTTGCCCGGCTTGTCACACGAACGTCAACGAATGCTCCCGCTGCCGATCAATCAACATGGGAGGGGACGATGCTGCTTACTTGTGTGCTAACTGTGGTACCTCTCGATACGGAAAAATCGAGTTCAGTCTATGTGGCCGGTATGTTTAAACTACTAAGCCATATCTCCCATGACCGGGTTTGTCTTTTTTGTCTCAGCAGTTGATACGCTGCTGTTGTGAATGATGTCTGGCAGGTTATCATTGTAGCTCCCCGTGTTTGTAGGTATGTTTTGTTTGCTGTTCGGCCGATGCTGACCATCACAATCGCATGATTTTCTCTTGCTACACAGCTTTTAGAATGACTAAACAGTCCGATTCAGGAGAAACAATCTTTCCCGCTGCCGATCAATCAGCATGAGCAAATACAAAGTCCTTTGTCAAGGGACCGTATGGCATCTCATCTTCACTGTTGGAAACGGTCAGCTTGAACCATTACATCATTTCACATATCTTCGTTCAACCATCGCGGATAACCTCGCTAGACATTGCGATTGATAAGCGGATTGGCGGAGCAGCTGCCATTTTGTCCCGATTGTACTCTCTTGTCTGGGAAACCGCAATTTGACTGGGAAAACAAAGTTGATAGTATACAGCGCCTGCGTACTTTATGCGTTATTGAATGCCAGTGAAACCTGTACCATCCATGCAGGATACAAAAAGAAACTGAAGGCTTTCGATTTAAGAAGCATTGGTCGTATATTAAACAAACGTTGGATGCGAAAATTAACGAATGTTGGTATGATTGCTAAAGCTGGTCTACGAAAGTGCTGCCTACGCTGACTGTGTCATTGTACAGAATGGGAAAGGGTCTATTCCAAAAGATTTACTCTATCGTCAGTTAAAATCTGGAAGTCAACGATTGGACTGATCGCACTTACGGTACAAAGACGTTTTCAAAGAGCTATGAAATCTGTCGGCATTGCTCCTACGATTTGGGAAGAACTTGTTCTTAATTTTATAATCCATCAAAATGTTCACAAACACACTACTGACGCTGTGATACACAATCTTCATTTCTCTCCTTTATCTTTTCGTTGCAGTCCTTGTTTTTCGGCGGTCGAACCCCTTCGTGATCGTGAAGATCGGGACTCCGCCTGCAACCGCATTGTCACTCTGTCAAAAGAGTTAAATCGATTCTCCCAAACACTCATCCACCCGATTGAATTTCAAATTGCCGAGAGTTTACAAGAAATCGTGCCGAACAATAATCCGACCCTGGAGTTACCGCCGATGCCCAATGTAAGCTCGAAGATCGCATCTCAAAATATTTTGCCAATGAAGATGCCGTTGTTTTGCGGTTTGAAGAATTTGCCACCCACGGGCGCATCGCTTGGATCTGTCCACTCCAGCATCAACCGCCTTGCTTCTTGTGTCGCGGAAGCACGTGCCATCGCATCGGATGCCGCAGCCGTCACAAGGAGACTGTGGGCCGCTCGTCAGTCTGTTTTGGAATTCGATTTGGCGAAGCGTTCGCAAGGCGATGATGACATTCCCTCGTGTGTTGATGTCGATGAATCGATTGAATTTGAAAAATTGGAAGAACTCTTTGGTGAGTTACTTGATGGAATACTTTCCCGTGTGTTCAAACTGTCGGTCCGTGAATCTGGTTGCGATACGTTTGGGTTGGCTCGTTATGGTCGTCAATTTTTCTCTCGAAACCGCCCCAGTTAAGATTCCTGGTTAACCAATCGAAGGCTGTTTCAGATTTGAAGACGCGACAGATGATTTTAAACGTCTCATAGTTAGTTCTTCGTCATTAATTTGGTTGCTGAAAATCCGTGTACGCGACTAAATCCGCCATGATTGGTGAAATCGTTACAAAAATCCATTAATATCCAACGTAGTACGAGGTACCTCTACTAACAGCACTCTTACCTGTCCATGCATTCTATGATTTGCAAATATTTGTTGTGTTTTTCCTCTAGAACCTTCCGTTAGCGGTTGCTACTCCTGTTTGCTGCGAACAATCCACCGCTGTTCTCAAATGATTCAGCACATTGCTGAGCGCACCGCAGAAACCACCTTGTCAGAAACCACTCATTGGCTGCTTCCACAACCAACCGGTTTGAAGCTGTTCCAGGATATCATATCATCACTCTGTGAATTCGGTCTGGATTCGTCTTCCGTGCCCAGTCAAGAGGTGCTCCGTAACATGATCATACAGTTGACTCGCGATTCTCTCCCAATGGTATGTCCATCAGTCCCCGTTGTTGTCCACACTTTTTCCCGCTTTGTTTAATCGGTCATTCCGTTTTCAGATAAATTATTTGAATCATTTGATCGTTGAGCGGGTACATCAAGTTTTGCCGACCAAGAACAACCTTCACCTCGGTCCTCTTGTATACAACCATATGGCGTTACTGCGGAACAGTGTCACCTCCATCTTGCCATCCTCCGATAGTTCGATTCCCGGACGCTTGCGTCCCATGGATAAATCTAGCGTATGTTGGGAAAGTCGGTTACGTCCGGTATTCAAGTTGCTTTCGGAACTGACTGCTTGCTTCCCGTACTCCGCTCCCTATCCGGTGGCTCAGTCCATTTTCGTTCCACTGCTCGATCTCATTCACGCCGCACTCAGCCAGGGATCCGTGTGCCCACATGATGCCGTCTCTCCCGGCCTGAACGCTAGCACTCGCGATGGAAGTGGCGAGTGCCAATCGCAAGCATCGAGTCAATGCATCACTTTCCCACTTCACGTACCACGTGTGAATTTCCTCAATTGGCTAAACGCAAAGGAAAGTGACTCGTTCGCGGTAAGTTTCCCGATATGTTGTGTTTTGCCAATTGTTTATTATTCATTGATTCATTGTACTCGCTTCGGCGGTACAAATACAAACAAACAAACCTCCTTAAAGCGTCGTCTGCAAGCTGGGAAGGAGCAGATACAGCTCTTGGCTGCTGAACGCAGATCGCGCCGCCGGCGTACAACTGACGCCCTACAACCGAGTTCTGACTATAGTTGCAAGCGCTGCGGGAGAGAAGGTTCCTCCCGAATCGGACTGGTTAGTCTGTAGAACATGAACATTCATGCGACTGTGATGTACATCCATGGTCGACACCGACCGAAGGAGGCCAACAGATTGATCGTTTTCCACCTACGTTCATACATTGCACATTTCAATTATATTTACGTTTTTTGCATCTACATTCAACTGGGTTATATTAACTCATCCATATTTTCATTGCCTTTATTTCTTTCGATGTATGCTTGCTCGTGATGCTCCCAAGTGTGAATGAATTCTATTTTCCAGAATTGGAATCAGCGCTTCTCCAGATGGTGCTTGGCGAGTGTTTCCATGCCCCCGATTGCGGACAACAACAGTGCGTCGCGTTCCTTGTTGGATAGAGCACAACTGTTGTGCATGAAATATGGCCTGCGGTGGCGTGCCATTGTTTGCGAACGAAGCCGGTTCAGACACGCTGTTTGTCCTAGAGGTTCGCCTCGGTTATTACATTACCACTCTAAGTCGCTACCCATCCAATACTAATCTATTTTTTTATAACTATTTTGTAGATCGCAATGCATCATGTTCGGTCAATTTGATGATCGTTTCAACTAGTGGTAAAATCCCCCCTCAAAATTGGGTTACCAGTGTGATGTTCTCTCCTCCCGATCCTTGGGCTCGAGCGGCGCGTCTTTGTCTTCCGATTCTCAAATTACTCGGTTCCGTTTTTCTCCCAAACGAAAAATCACTCATCTCTAGGCAAGCGATCAATAATCACCTTTCTGTCAGTGCGGAGCGTCGGCGTTTGATCATCGAGTTTCTTTGTCATTCATGTTTGCCACGATTGAATGAATTGGTGAGCGCCCGTGGCGCAGGAATCTCTCCCACTGTGTCTGTCCCGTTGTCGGAGATCGGCTGTCCCATGAATTACATGGATGCCGGAGAGGTGTTCATGGTGAATCTGAAAGACCTGATTTCGGGGCCCGATGTTCGACCGGTTAAAACCACGGATGCAACGAGTTCCGAGTCAACGACCGATGACAAGTCTCGCCTTCTTTTGCCGTGTATGCTTCCGGCGGTATTGGAACGGGCTCACATTTTGGGTAAGCTTGAGATTCGTGTGATTTGCCCTGCTCTGTTTATTTGGTTGAGTGTCGGTAAAGTTCATTGGCTATCCACCAAACTTGGGCTTTCGAATATCATTGCAGGCTTAGTATCCCAGGTATGAAGTCAAGCAGTGTGATGGTGTTCAGTTGAAGAACTTATAGGTAGCCTTTTTATTGTAATTGACAATCAAGGAGATGCCCCAAAGTTGAGTGATGCGCAAACAATCGAGGATTGGCCAATTATTGCGGTACTGTATTCACGCAATCAAAATATAGGAAAAAACATACCTCAATTATTGGGGCTAACCGGATAAATGTCAATGTCAGATCAATATTGAGTAGGTACCAAGTTACGTACACGAATCAAAATCAAACCAAAGTTCGAATGTTCGAACGTCTCACACAAGGGAGATTACGACAAATTGTACGCAGTAAAACAAGGTCAAAATAAGCAAAAGTATTCATAAAGCGGTAGGTCAATGACAGGCCAGAAATGATGAAATTGATAGAACAGAAAGACCTAACACCTTTTACAACTTCGGCCCTGTCACGTAAACTCAAACTCTTGTAAAAATTGCGTGCAGTCTGGCATCTTGAGTTGGTATGTGATTTAACATCTACGGGAATACTCTAACAATAATCAGCCATGAGTCCGTGTGGTTTTTGTGATATTCACCGGTTTCAATGCGTTTTTATTTTCCTGACCCTCTTCTGTGATAAACTAACGTTCTGTGCTCAATTCATGGTCGCTTTTATTGAGCAACTGGTTTATTTCTGGGTGCATCCTTGCTGATTATTTTGTATCTGATCTAACGTTCAATGAACACTTGAAGGTTTCTATGGTGTCCGACGACACCGACGCTCTTTAGATCGATGTCTTTCTACCAAGAGTTATATTTATTCACCGTTTGCATAGCAAAATATTCAGCATAAACCTGGAGAAGCATTACATACTATCACCCTTGTGCATGCCAGTCTCTATCTGGTTGAAGTAAATTATAGTTATCCAGGCCTCTAAGCTAGATGTGGTTGTAATTTACGGTGATGATTGCGTCGATGAAACTCAATACAACCCGCATCTCTTATATCGCGATATCAGCGAATGCCACCTGATCGATAGGCACTCTTGAAGCTCAACTATTCGTCAATCATGCTCCCAGTGATTGTTGGATTTTCAAACGATTTTTTGTTCTTCACTATTTGATGACTACACGGCATTTTCAACTTGTTGCAACGCTTGCTTATCTCAGACAACGTCGATGCTTTGATTGACCGCCTGCTTTCCCAAATGAGCAAACTTGAGTCGATGCCCATGCAACACTGGAATGATTTGCTAGCCGCAACTCTAGGCTCCGTCAGCGGAACGGGCTGTTTGAATGGTGGCTCTCCTGGCTACACGGTGGCTTTACTTGTCGAGTTGCTTTGTGTGCTGGAACCTTTGGTAAGCAAAACTCATTCGAATGGTGGTTCGTTTTCTGGCGCCCTGTCGCTTGATTTATTTTTTGTTCAACTTTCTTATTTGGATGTAGAATCAATTGCCGAGTCAACATCTATACAAGCTGCTACGGATTTTGCTGCGTTCCTCTACACGTTTACGCCAGTTAGTGTTACAACGCACCGTATGCACTAATCGCGCGCAAATTAAACTAAGTGCAATGCTGAGCCTATTGATTGGTGTTTCCGGGCCTCAGATTCGTGGATTTGTCAGTGTGAGTTACATTTCCGCATTCACTGATCACTCGTATCGCGTGTCATGATTACGGTTTGACCATCTCCAACTTTCCAGACCACTTTGGATGTACTGTCCGAATACCCCATATCGGACCATTCCTCCGCCGTCTATCTACTTCAACGCCTGTGCTCTCCAGTATGCCCCATAGATTTCGATCAAACCGTGTTTCAAATAACCTTGGAGGTGTGGCATGGACACGAAGATTATCTACTTCCTCGATCCAGATCGGAGCTGCTCAGGTTTGTTTCTGCTTGAACTGTGGTAACTATGGCTGGTTGAATGATCCGTCAATCTTTTTTGGTTTTATCCGGTAACCTTGGTATACCAATCGATAATGAACTGCAACAGACAACTCGTTGCATTTCCGTTGTCACTTTCTGAACATCCTGTCTAGGCTAGAGTAACGCGACAGCACCGGGGGTTCATGTGCAGTAGATGAGAGTGTTCAGGCTTATGACTTCGTACCGAGTGTACGCGTATACTGATCTACACACAAAGTCAAAAATGATGACTCAGGAGGGCAGTCCTCGGCGATCACTCTGTGCCACTTTCCGACCATATATCCATGTGCCAGCTGAGATGGCTGGGGCACGTTCTCCGTATGGATGAGCGACGCCTTCCTTGCCTAGCTCTTTTTGCTCTCGCTGGACCTGATTGGAAACGTCGCCGTGGCGAACAAAGGAATACCTGACGGAAGACCCTCAAGCGTCTAACAGCCCCACTAGCCATCGTGGGATCATCGCGCTTACCCGAGTGGGATCCGAAGGACCGTGAAGATATGTGGCTGATAACACTCAATGTGATGGCAAAGAAAGGAACCAGTGGCGACAATCCTGCCGTGCTTGTGTTCCCGTTTATCAGTGACCCTCCCTTATTCCAAAAAAGACAAAAATAGATCAAAAACGGCGTGTGTAAACACACAGACAAAAATCCCCCTTTTTCTTTCTTTCATCATGTACCTTCTTCATGGTATACTTGTTGGCACATCGTCTGTAAAGAGTTGTGTGATAATAATAATAATACACACATGTGCGAATGCCGTAGATCTACCTCCGGATGCATCCGATTCATGGAAGTCTTCATGGAGACTTTAGCCCTGGTAAGTCTGGGACGGGACGCGTATCGCTCAAGCGCTTAATACTTTTGATCCCATGCGTCTTCATGTCAATTGCTTTCCTTCGAGCCGCCGTTACGTCTTGCCCATTTGATCGATCTTGTCTGATTGCGCATGGTTCATGAGTTGATGATGTCTGCGTCCGCTCAAGTTTCTGTACCGATTGTCTCTGCCCATTCGCTTACCATTTTTCATCATGGTAGCTTTCGTCGGTCTGTGGGCACTTTCTGCTCGTGTATTTTATCCTAAGGTGCTGCTGTGCAAATGGTCACAGAGTGCTTTTTCTGCCATTATTCGTTAGCGCATTGTACGTTCTCTTTAGGACCATCACCGTTTCCAAGACTAAATTTCGATTAGCTACAGTGCTCAAGCATTCGCTCAAAAGTTAACATGGATAAATTAATCTGATCGTCTCTGTTATACCTAATTGGATTTGCGATGCTTTCCATCTTGGTCACCATGCAGCTCAGACACTCGTGGTCTTGGACCTCGCATACGAAACGTGATCGAGTTTATTTGCACGGCCAACAACCTCACTACCGACATGGGTCTCGAGATGGTCTGTGAAAGCCAAATCATGATGCCTCGACTGCGTCTATACGATATTTACACGCAAATATGGTGTGCGAATCTGAATAATGTAAGTGGTTTCGTTTCATTTCATCTCTTCATCTTTCACCTCTCGCTTTCATGTTGCTCACGCAACAGTAATTCAACCGGCCATCTGATTCATTTGCCTTGCAGTTAGTGTTGTGTGGTTTCATGCAAATATCAAGACTTTATTGCTCAAGGATAGATTAAAAACAACCCGATTTGCCTATATATCTACTTGTCTTTGTAACACCTCTCATCACACAGAAAACTGTAAGCGCGTTGAAAGCTTTGTAGGATCCCCGTAATCCATTTGCACATCTACCGGCATTCTGCGTTGTTTTCTGCGCGTATCTCGTCAAGCACAACTGATTCGTTTGCTTAAATACCAGATGGTTGTATACCACGTAAGTCATACATGTTGATGTTAACCCATCAATGCAGCACGCTTGGAATGATTAACACGTCTGCTACCCATTGTGGTTACTGCTTCGCAGCCAACCTTGGTCATTGCTTTTGTGGATGATGACATTGATAGAACAGAAAGAACCAACCTCAGCTTGGTCACTTAAACTCAAACTCTGGTAAAAACGGCGTGTAGTCTGGTATCTTGAATTAACATGTGATTTAACATCTACGGGAATACTCTAACAATAATCAGTGTGGTAATGCTTCCAGCTAATTTTTACACATATGTTTGGTCTTTTGATCTAATGTTATTTTATTTTGAGGTTAGTGAGTACGGAGAACATTCCGCAACCTAGGTCACCTCTGGCGTCAGAAAGGACTATCTCTGTTACTCAAGGGTAGAGTCTATAAAGCGACAGTTCGGGCTGTGTTACTGTATGGGTGCGAAACCTGGAACTTACGTAAAGAACACATTCAGCGTCTCTAAGTATTTGACAACCGGTGTCTCCGCAGCATTCTAGGAGTTAGCTGTTTTAATCATACGCGCACCGATGTTCTCCGAAATAAGTTGTTGGGTAGTAATGTCGATATAGAGAAGCAGATCAACCTGCATAGGTTACGCTGGCTGGGTCACGTTTTACGGATGCCGGACCACTGACTTCCGGAACGGACTCTTTTTGCGACGCCACATCCTGATTTGTCGTAAATCTCGGGGTGGCCAAACCGTCACATGTCATAGGCAGTTAAAAACCCTTACTAGTAACCTTTCCAAAGTCGCAGCGCGTCTTCCAGGCTGGTTCCCGCGATCATATATCGCAATGGTTAGTTACGCTTCAGGATATGTCCCGAAACCGGTTCAATGGCGCGTATGACTAAGCATTTCTTGGAGTGTTTGCATAAACCTTGTATGTTGTCAAGCGGAGTGACGAGAAAAGCTTGTTATGATGCATGGACAGTGAAAGCCGCAGGAAGCTGCCATGCTGATGTCGCTCTACTCGTTCACGAAACTTGTTTGAATGCATGTTCCATTCGAGGTGTAGGCACCTCTTCCCAGTTTGTTTGTGCTTACTCTTCTATAGAACCCGTAGCAATTTAAGTGCCACCCTTCCCCATCTTTTAGGATTTTACTTTTTCATGGTTGTGTGACAGTTAAGCATTCGGTACGTGCTACCGGTGTAATGCTGTCTGTGATGATGATGATGAGTACGGAGTGAAGTGCCCTATACTTATCTTAGCCCACATGCAGTCTCTGACTGTGCGGCACTTTTCCTGGACCAGGCTTTGCTTTCATCGTCGTCATCGCCCTATACTTCACAGATTTCTTAACCGTCGTTTTGTTCAAATGCTTCTTGGCACGGTATATACACGGGAACGTGCTTTTAACTTTTTGTTATTTTCGCGGTTATTGAAGTTTCGAGAGAGAGGCTTCCTTGACAGTGCGACGGCTCTAGTCTCTCTAGGTTTTCTGTACCGTTTGCACTGTTTAACGTCAATCTGGTATGGCCAAGCGTACATCTACATAGCTGGGTGCTATGCATTTTTGACACAAGGATATCACTTGTATCATTCTATTCAAGTGGTACCACGTTAATCCTAGATTTGAGTTCGCTCGACGTTATACAAACACATCTAGATCTTTCTAATTTGTTTGTGATTTACTCTGATAAATTTACCGTAGAAATTATTTTGTGTTTGCAGCTTCCTTTTTCGTTACTTTTTGAAAATTTAAAATGATTTACCAATGCATAATTAAGCGTTGCACTCGCCTTCATTCTAAATAATTTTCTTATCAAATAATCGTTGGTTGATCTCCCTTTGCATCTCTATCCCTTCCGTGATCGCTTGCGCGTAGTTCCACTACGATCATGCGCTAGCGCTTGGGGCGCATCCATCTCACTAGTTGTATGTCAACAATGGTGGAATATGCATCCACCCTCACCACCGTCATTCACAAATGTGGCAAAGTGTGTTGAGTATATTCCCGTGATTCGTTTATGAGTGATAGCTCGTTCGTTCTTTTCCTCGGACATCAATCTCATTCACAATGCGTAATTTTCGATTCAGCTTTTTAATACCCCGTGTGTGTAGTTGTTTTCGAGTACTTATCGCGGAGGTGTACCTTAAGGTACTGTTATTAGTACATTTCACTCCCTTATTTGCAGCTCTATTGGGAATCGCAATTTTAGTTTGAACGCTCATCATAACTACGTGCCCAGTATCGCCCTTGTTGAAAATGTCCCGTGTGGTCTCTTGCATTGTTTTGGTAGCTTTTTAACCAAACGGCTTTTCTTCGATTTTGTCACGATCTCGTAATTGCCGATGAAATCACAGTGTCAGAGGGACTGCGGTGGCTTAGGGTTAGGACGTGTTTTTCAAGCTAAAGGATGCTGGTCCTACCCGCTCCGCGGTTACACTTATTGGAAATGTACGTAACTTGATTCTTCCCATGTCCAAGTCCACTCATGAAAACATGTATTTAACGTTTGCCTTGATACTCGATTTGTATCGAATTTCTTTCGACATAATGCTCCTGATTTCTATTCATTGATTCATTGTTGTGTTTGTTGTTACAGGTCAACAAACCGATGCGCCTATGGTACCGAGTTCCCGGTCTGGAATCCGACAACTTGCCTTATGTGGAGCACCTGCACCCGATTCCCGTGCCAGAAAACCAGTATCGACATATCAGCATTCTGTCCGACCACCCACATGGGCTGAACGATCTTTTGTTGCGGTTGGAAACCATCTCTGATCCACTCGCTAGTCGTGATTTGCTAGATGTGATTATCCACGTACTCAAATATTGTTTGAAGACGCAAGAATGTCGCGCGCGTCTGCTTTCCCCGGAGTTGAAGTATGTTTCTTATTGTTGATTTTCACGCATTTTTGATTTTGAAACTTTATACAAACACGTTGTAAATTTTAGCGCCATACCGATTTTACTGAACGTGTTGCTTCGTTGTTTGAATGTTGCTCGAACGCAATCAGGACAAGTGCCGGAAGATTTCTACGAAGAGATTGTCGGTAGATTGATTCAAGTGCTTGAGCCAATCCTGAAATTGGTCGATGACCTGGACAACACGGATGATGTGAGCAAACCGCATGCCTTGGTTCCGAAAGGTATGTACCACCTCAGTACTGTTATTGGTATTCTCTCTTCTAGCTTGTCCATGGTAACATATTAGCGTTGCTTGTTCCCCTGCGCTTTTCCAGTCACTCGCCGTGTCTCACTATCAGGTTTTTTAAACCACGAAATGTGCTCACCGCACCCACATTTTGATTAAAACTAGCCAAGTGTGCATTAAAATATACTTTCCGCTACATGCGCAGTTCATGCATTCACCTTTCAACAGTGCCAAACTTATAGATAGCAGGCATTATTCCTGGTTCGTACGGCGGTTTCGACCATGCCGACAAGAACACATTGCTTGGTACTTTCTTACGTAGCCCGCGTGGTTTATGACTGTCCGGCACTTTACCTGGATCTGGCTTGTGCTTCAATGCATACACAATTCATTAATGTGCCCCGAAAAAGTACGTTGGTATTTTTCCTGCACTGAATATTCTCTTATTTGGGATGAACGTGTTTCATTCCTGCACTCTCGTTCGGTTTCGTAATTGACCCCATAATCGCGTATAATACCTCAATCTGACGCGCAAACCGCTTTGCGGGAATTAGACGATCAGCTATTTTCCTAAGCCGATGTTCTTATAGGTTGACCACTAGTTGCATTTGTGAACTCTGGTTCCTCAGTTCTTCTTCCCGTCGCTTCGCCCATTTGTGATCCTTTTTCAATAAGCAACAATATGGTCCACAAGTTATTCCTGCACTACTAATATTGCTACATGGATTGGCGTGGAGTAATAAGTTAAAACCATGAATTTGGTAAGCCTTACTTTGATTAATTTACAATTTTTTTAATCAGAGCCGGGACAATCAGACAATTGTTGTGCCCTCGTGTTACTTACTTTGTGCGACTATCTCCTCCTGAAGGA
Organism: Atriophallophorus winterbourni; assembly: GCA_013407085.1. Taxonomy (NCBI): domain Eukaryota; kingdom Metazoa; phylum Platyhelminthes; class Trematoda; order Plagiorchiida; family Microphallidae; genus Atriophallophorus; species Atriophallophorus winterbourni. The sequence goes on from JACCGJ010009147.1 coordinate 77,800, forward strand.
TGAATCGGCTTCAATGAATAGTCTTGGGAATTTTGGTACGAAGCGGCGTCCCCAGCACCACTCGGCGTTTGTTCGAGTCAGCTTCTCTAGCCTTTGCACAACCAAGTGCGACCTGCCAGGCAGCAGGGAGTTGCCAGAAATACGTGGTCTACCAGACTCTGTTCCAGGTTTTTCCTCAGGGTTTTCTCCCAAAGCCTTTCCCGCGATCGGGTATCCCGCAAGGCAGCAAAGGTTTAAAATTAGGGTTTTCCTTCCCTTAGATGAAATGCCTTCCCAGGCTAACGAACTTCATCTGCACTCGTGTTGTGTCATTTGAACCGTCTACTATTTTTTGTGGTTTCCCCTCTGCACTTGATTCTCTTCTTTACACTCAGGGGACTTGGAGTCCTTGCTTCGTCTGTTAGCGTGTATGGTTGAGCAGCCGGAGGTCCCTGTCGTCAATACGGACGTGGCACGGTTAACTGGTTTACTTGTTTTCGGCGATCGACAAAAAGCGGATGCCATTGTGGAGTTTGTAAAAACTCATTTAAGTAAAATAAAGTGAGTTTCTCACATCACTTTAACTCAGCGCGCAGCTCCCTCTCTTCTCCTGACGTTACGTTTCGCTGTTTGCCTTATTTCAGGCCGTCCGCTGAGTTCTCAATAAGTGAATCCGCATTGCTGAATTGCTGCTGTTCTATCATGGTTTTCATACCTCGCACCAGCCGCAACGGTGCTTTTCTCAGACGGCAGATTGTGGAGTGCTCCGGTGTGTTGGAGTGCAGTTTGAAATTTTTGCAAGAAACCATTCCAGAAACGGTGGGCCGCCTCGAGGAAGGCGCCGAGCCTGAGTGAGTTCCGTTCATTTTTATGTGCATTTTTCATCGAACACGGTCAGGGTTTTTTGGCATTTCCTGCAAGGGGTTCGTGATTCTCCACATAGATCAAATTAATATCTGAATATAGTTCAACCATGGCATTGTGCTGCTCGATCTTGATTTTGTCTCACTTCAGAATACACCAAACTGGTTGAATGGGTGCTTTAATGATTGCCATCTGTATAGAGAATGAAGTACATACACTCCTATCGGTTTACTATAGATTGCTCAACGGTAAGGTCAAATCTTGAGGTGGTGATCAGAGTGCTATATAGTCTCGTTCCCTATCTTGACTATCACCCTCGATCTGATGAAGCTTTTGTGTCAGAAGTGAATTGTTACCCGAAAGCTGCTCTGACTGCTTTTCATTAGATTCACCACTAATTATTAACTTATACAACCTATCTCCCCTCATATCTGTCTAGGCCTGGGCAACCTGACAGCATCTTAGCCCACGTGAAGTCTCTGACTGTGCGGCACTTTGCATGGATCAGGCTTGTGCTTTCATACCATACAACCTATTCTTGTTCACGGCCTGGTGTCATAATTTAGTTTGCCGACTGTGTAGAATTGAGTGTATGAAAGCACAAGCCTCATCCGGGCAAAGTGCCGCACAGTAGTCGACTAGGCTGCCCATGCCTAGACAGATATAAGAGATGAAGATATAAGTGGTTTTGAGACCCCATTGTGTTTATACATGCAGCTCAATACCGGTGGCACGGTTTTAGTTGTACAAGGTATGATATGAAAGCACAAGTCTGATCCAGGCAAAGATACTGTCAGGTTGCCCAGGCCAAGACAGATATGACAAAAGAGATAGAAATGGTAGTGAGACTCCAGCGTGTTTCAGCATGCAGCTCACTACCGTTGCCAGTCAATTTCGCACGATGTTAGCCGCACAGCACATAAATGCTGCGCGATTGCACATCCATGCATGCTTATCACTTTATCTTGACCGCTTCCTTATTTCCATTCATATGTGCCCGAGAGAATTCGTGAATCTTTTTGTGACGAGGTCGTTGTCAAACACTCATCTCGTTTGGCCCTATCGCGCGGCCAGCTATTAGTAATCGAGTTCGTTTTATCCAGAAGTTATCGGCACCTTATTATTTGTTTTTTATACAGTGTGCACATTCAGGATACTTGTTAAGGTTGTTGTACTTTTGTTCGCGCTTACCATCTTTCCTTTTCTTCCAGTCCCAAAGATCCGGCTGTTATGGCGTTTTTGGCCATGCCAGCACTTCCACACGTGTTTCAAGTCTTGCGCGCGTGTTTGGACGGAGGTCAAAAGGCCAGCTGTCTCTCAATTGATCCCAGCATTACAACGCTGCAATTGCTCCGCTTTTTCCATTGGCTCGAAACCAACAAGTCCGCTGGGAACGTGGGTTTGCTGGCTGAAGATATGCTAAGCGAATGGTGTCCGAAATCACCCTCGTTAGCGGAGAAACGCGTCTCGCAACTTAGTGAACCGTCCGAAGTTTCTGTTGAAGAGACCCTGGCCGATGTGGTGTGTAGTTTGCGTAAGAGCACCACGCAGCGAATGAAACGCCTTGCACAGAATACAAGAGAGAAACAGTTACTTCGCATGAAAATGCAGTTGAATGAAAAGGGACATGTATGTTTTACTCTTAATTTTCTGTTGCCTATTGTATTAATGTTCACACTTTGGTTCATAATGAACCGTCGTATGGATCATGTTGATTGAGCGCAACAACAAGTTGCAATCTCATTCACGGTGATCGCTTGATAGCTGAACGGATAGCCGTGTCGTCTGAGTTCACCCTCTGCTTCACTGGAGCGAAAGCATAACTCGCCACCCTAACTTTTCCATTTTTGAACATTGAGAAAAATCTTTTTTCAGCATCTTGTTCTCCTGTACACGGCCTAGCGAGATTACTTGAGGTTTGAAGTAGACCGGTATCTCCAGGCCGGTTAAAGGTCCGTAGTTATTTCAAACGAATCGAAGCTTATCGCAATTGTGTCTTGTGAATGAAAATCGCCATTCATGGTTCCGTATTTAAGGATACCCGTAACTTCAGCGACATGGTTGATTATTGATGAACTCCAAAATGGTGCCATGTCTTATCTCCTGACTGGTTCAATTAATGATTCTCGTTAAGTACCATAAATCAATTTTGAATTTCTTTCGGCTTATCGACGACCACTCCCCGCCTGCCAAACGTCGATGCCTTGAAGCCTTTACCGTTTTGTTACCAGCTCTGAAGTGCTTGTACGGCCGATGATTATCTCACGAAAGCGGTAAATGATCTCGACGGGATGGCATTCCAGATCCGTTGTTTTCACGATGTATGCTGACGATTGTCCTCCACTAACCAGCGTTATACCACGACGGCTTATTTTTGGTGTTTTGGTTTTTCGAATTATTCTATTATCTTATGTAATGATTGCATGAATTGTGTTTTTTTGCTCCAGATTTCGGTGCTCCAAAGTGGGCATCTCACCCAACTAGCAGCCTCGGTGACCGACGAGCCCGGTTTGACTTGTGCCATTTGCTACGAAGGCTTCCGAAATGCACCGAACGAATCTCTGGGCATCTACGTTTACGTTCGCCAGTGCCCGCTGGAAGAATCACTCGTTCTTCATTCCGATACCACCAGGTCGACCAATCCCCCAGTACCAGTGTCCCACGGGTATTCGACACTGTCCAACTTTGTGGCTGTTCATTTCTCGTGTCATTCTAATGTAAGTGTCTCGTTGAATCCACTGCCCCCGCCGTCTTGGTCGCGATCACCTGCCTGCATCACCACCATAATTCGTGCTAGTGATTCATTTCTAAATCATCATGCAAAATAGTTTTTGGTTCTGTGGTTCAATTGTTTCCCTAATTCACCGTCGCTTCTTAATTATTTCGTTGTTGTCTGCATGTCTCAAAGGTGCAAATGCCTCAGCAAGGTTCGTGTAGGTTTTATTTTTATCCATACATCGCTTCCTAGACTCTATGCTGTCTTGATTCGATAGCAGTGGAGTATTGGTCGCAATCTCGATGTATTGGTGTCTCTGATGATTGAAATAATTGGTGCTGGTTACCGCTACGGTTTTGTGCAGGAACACCGTTTATTGAAACGCGGTGTGTATGTATAGTGTGTGTGTGTGTGTGTGTGTGTGTAAGGAGTCACAAGCCTTCAGTCTGGTTAACTGCCGTACATTCCTTGGTTGCATGCAATCTTGGATATTCTAAACTTGCTCAGACGTAGACAAGTGTCCAATTCACCCGATATATTCTTATTTAACGTGGTGCAACAAGAGTTCCTAGCATGCGGTGCCCGAAGTATGCTATCGCACATTCGCAGATCGCTTGTACTCGTTCATGAAACTTGATTGAATGCATGTTTGATTCCAGGTGTTACATGGTTGCATGAAAGCACACGCCTGATCCAGTCAAAGTGCCGAACAGTCAGAGACTGCACGTGGGCTAAGATACTGTCAGGTTGCCCAGGCCTAGACATATATGAAGGTGAAATAAAAATAGAAATGGTAGTGAGACTCCAGCATGTTTCAGCATGCAGCTCACTACCGTTGGCCAATCAATTTAGCACGATGTTAGCCGCTCAGCACATAAATGCTGCGCGATTTCACATTCGTGCAGATTGCACATTCGTGTAAGCATTCTCAATGATGTGTACCTGCACATTTTCTTCCACCGATCCCGTATTCCGATGCCATGCTTGTTTGCCACTCAAGCGTTTAGTGGCCATGCATTACCGATCTAATGTTGGCCATGTAGACAATGATGAATGAGTTTCTGTTGACTGAAACGATGGCAGTTGGTATCCTACTGACTGCTTCGGTTTCTGCGAGTCTTCATCCAACTGATTTTATACTTCCGCGTACACTCGTACTGCTTCCTTAACAAAACACAATCTAGGACTCATTTTTATTGGTTGCACACTCATTATGCTTATCAAAAATCTACTAAACTTACGTTCTCCTCTCCATCTTTCTCTGTTTCACTTTCTAGTCGTTGAAGGTTTCTTCCGAGAACATGTGGGCCATTGCTCAGAGACAAAATCGCGATGCTCGCTGTAACAACCTCCTGCCGGTGCTTAGTCCGCCACAGCAGGACGCGAACCAAGAAGCCAAAGGCAAGTCGAAAAAAGATCAACAAACATCCCCTGAAACCGTTTACGCTGGTCACTTGGCAAACTTCATGGATATTGTTATGGTGGGTGTTGGTTTTTTTAATATTTCATTCGGCACTCTGAGTCTGTTTGATCGAGTTATTAAGCAACTGCTTCGAACGAATTTGCAGCCGTTCTTACTCGATTCTACATGAAATCCCTTTTTTATTTTTGTTGCCCGTCAATTTATTGCGTGACGCGAAGCGCGTATCATTGTATTCGCTTCCCATCTTCGTTTCAGCGAACATTGAAAGTAACCCCAGGATATGTAATGGCCATACATGATGTGAAATTCCTGCTGTGTCGTTTCGCATGTAATCGTCCCTTCCATGCAGACATCGGTGGTGGCAGTCGGGAAAGCAACATGCATTTGCTGCCTCATCTAATCCAGGTTGGTGCTTTATTTTTTTGCGCAGCTTTCCGTCACTTTGCAAGCTCCGTTTGATTTATGCAGCTGTAGCTTTTCCTTACTTCGTGTTAAGAGCTAGTACTTGACTCTGCAGCTAGCTTCGGGCTGCGTAACCGAAGGTCGTTTCACCTTCGTCTCGTTTTTCCCCCGATCCCGCAAATGTTACAGCTAACTTCGTCACCTGACGAATTCCTGTACCAGTCTGCGGACAATAGTTATGGATTTTACCCCCCCCCAGGCTGAACACATCTTACATAGCACAAATTCCCGTGGTCCTGGTGGATTGATTACCGTTTTCAACTCTTCTCTGCAACGCGTTGAGCATGTCTTTTTTACTTTATTACACGTTTCAACGTCTGCCACACCACTCGAAATATGGACAGAGTTCTTCAACTTTTCTGAACATTTAACTTCCGTAGTTTTTCACACTTTCTCCATCCATCGCAAATTCTCTCTAAATTCTTTTTTTTTATTTTTTTTGCTAAGGTCGGATTACATTCGTTGTTGATGAGCTCATCCGTCGCTCAGAAAACCAGTGAACTCGATGAGTTTTTGAAACAGGATGAATTACGGTAGGTCCCTCGTGTCCAAATTTACGGATGAAGCATTCGGTACATATTTTATTTCCTGGTGGTTATTCTGGAATTTCCAACATGGTTATACGTTTCCCGTTGAATTTTCTGGTTCATTTATCCACCCCGAACTGTCTGTTTAGTAATTTGGGCTCAAAAGTAGTTAATTTCCGCCATCGATTGGTTCTATTCTACTAATCTCCTTTTCAGTTGGGCATCAACCGAACATTGTTGGGATTCCCTTGGTCCACTGTATCACGCCGTTGCCGCACTACATCTGTGGTCTCCAGACAGCTGGCGCGCTAATCGTGTGGCTATACTACGCCGTTTGATCCAACTGGCTCGCGGGCGTACGCGGCACATTAAAGACTCTGCTTCTTCTGGGTCCGATGCACAGTTCTCTCTATTCAAACCGTATTTTGTATTCTTTGGCCTTGTGGATGCTGTTTATTATCATTTGTTCCAGGTAGGTCACGTTTTGTTTACGTTTTTCAATCGTCCACCCTAATTCCTCTACACGTGGTTCTTTTGCTTTTTACAGGATGTTCCCCTGCCATCTACCGCCATATCATCATCGTCTTCTCAAGGTAGCACTTGGTGCGCATCTCTGTCTCAGTACATAAGCATGTCCGACGCGACTTTGCTCACCACGGTTCCACGTTTGCTAGATTTTCATCAGAATCATCTGTTCCCTGTATCGTCGGTCGATGAATTTTTGGACGTGGCAGGTCAGCTTATTTAACCACCCCTGACGGAAATGATTCTTGTGTATACGATGCTTCTCGATTGTTACCTGTCTCTTTCTTTATGTCGTGATGTTTTGTTACTCTTTTAGCTAAGCGATAGAAAATTTAATACGTATGCTTGTGGTATGACGTTAACTCATTAAATGCATTCTCTTTTGATAGGTCTGCTGTCAGAACTGGATGCTGCCACTGTGCTTTCGCTGATGGATGATGAAGCGAATGCGTAGCGATATCTGCTTTCTCTTGTTTGTCATTTTTAAGCGAGCCTCATTTGCTGTCCTCAGCCTGCTTCGGACCTTGACTCACTCACTCCCCTTTGTTGACGTTGCGCTCGGGTTTCCTAGCGGCTATTTTGCCAGTGTCGTTTGTTGAATCGTCTTCTTTTTGGCTCAGCTTGTTCTAAATAAATCCACATTTAACAAACTTTGTGTTTTGTCTGGTGTAGGATGCTCTAACGAATTCCTTTCATCTTTCTATATGGCTATTAGGCTGGTTCCACATATACTACAATATGGCGATCGAACTAGGCGATGTTCGAGTTTACTCTTTTGAAGTGTGTCGCCTTGTCTTTTCTATGCACGTGCTGGTTCAGCTGCTCCATTTATTCTATTTCTGTTTGTTTGTCAATTTGGCGAGGATGTTTTTTGTTCTGCTTTAACTATGTGTAGTTGCACGATATACTGTTCTCCAATCATTGTTTTATTTTACGATTGGCGCGTTCGTCTTGTACTGCGTAATTGAGGTTTATTCGCCCCTGTGAATGGCACGCCTGCTCAAAGTATCCCTCGATTTAGTTAGCTTACTGAAATATGGAATCGAAAAATTTGCGGAGATCTGACTCCACTGGAAGCTTCTCCGCAAATCCTTCGAGGTGATTTTAGCAGGTCATCTCATTGTCTTTTTGCCGATGGTTCACTTTAATACCTTCCTGAGTAAGCTGTCATGCTGGATAAACTGAAATGTTACATCCATCGCGCTATATATTAATTCATTATTGTTGTTATAATACAATGGATATGCTGCGATCCTTAGTAAACACCACAGGTAAGAAATTGTAAAAATGCAAGCACCAATAGTACCCTAGTTGAATACCATATCAAAATGTCATGCGTATTCCCATTTATAGGGGAAAGAGCAGGGACCTCACTATCTTTCTGAAAGTAAAAAGAAACAAAGATCAAGTGCACTCTATTCGAAAGTACAGTGGTATTTAATCTCAGTCACTACCGCCCTCCAGCAGTTGTACTATTCTCAGTGCAAAAGACGTTTGGTATAGCCATGGTTCCCTCCACCGTTTGTTTTGCAATCGGTATACTTCCGGGCTGCATGAAGCCACCGAGTGTCTTGAGGTTGAGTTATATTTGGTTTCAACCGGTTGGGATGAACGGTTAAAGACTCACCAGTTGAATCATTAGTATGGCGTAGAACATGTGGGGGCGCGCCATTTTGTATTTTCCAGGTGTTATGAATGCATTTTGTCGGTTTGTGACAATGAAGCCAGTTTGTATGACAGGCCGAGAACAGTTAAATCATATCCTCACTTTTGTTTTGCGTGATATTAAGCAGCTTGTTGTCTAGCGACTTAAAAAGGTGTCGGTGAACGTCTGTCGCAATTTCCATTGTGTGGGAAGAGCAAGCGTGAGCATGGTTATCGGCAATCAAAGCTCATGATCGAAGTCAAATTACGCGAAGGTAAAACAGATGGAGCTGTGCAGTGTGGCACAATATGCTAAAAGACAGTGTAGCGGCAGTTTGTCTCATCTGTTCGTGTTTGTTTGACTGACAAGAAGAAGAAAATGGCTTTATTCGTGTACAGGAATATACGGTTCTCTTCCGTGTATCAGTGCATGGTTGTCATAGCCGGGGGTGGCAGTAGGGGATAAGCTCCCACTGTTTATAAAATGCTCCCATATGGCATGCGTCTCAAATAGCCTCTGACAACCAAGTCCAGCTTCTGGCCTGCACGAGTGGCTCTCCGAGCCCGGCGGACTGCTTCTACCAACAGGAGAAGGGGCGAGGGCGAGAGTGACTGGCGCCTGAAAACCAGTTTGCTTCGGGCAGATGTAGCTCGTTAGCCTGGGAGGGCATTTCATCTAAGGGAAGGAAAACCCTGATTTTAAACCTCCGCTGCCTTGTGGGATGCCCGATCACGGGAAAGGCTCCGGGAGAAAACCCTGAGGAAAAACCTGGAACAGAGTCTGGTAGACCACCTCTTTCTGGCAACTCCCTGCTGCCTTGCAGGTCGCACTTGGTTGTGCAAAGGCTAGAGAAGCTGACTCGAACAAACGCCGAGTGGTGCTGGGGACGCCGCTTTGTACCCTAATTCCCAAGAATCTTCTTTGAAGCCGACTCATCCTCCAGGAGGAGATAGTCGCACAAAGTAAAGTAAAGTAAGTAACAGGAATTTTCGGCAATAATATTAATTCAACCACACAAAAATACTTATCAAAGAACGTTCCGTTGACACTAATAGGGTGAGGATTCAATGTCGAAATTCACACTGTTAGTCGCCTCCTTAGATCAATGATAACTTTCGATCGATCAACTAAATAGCAGGAAAGGTCATGGAGAAAAGAGTTCCTGAATTTTTCAGTCATCGAATTATGGGCGAGATATCAGCTCGCGCCATAAGGATTTAATTATCAGACGAAATATCTGATCAATCTATCACATTTGACGATCAGATCTCAAATTAAATCAGTAGAGACAGCTCAGTTGTGCGATGATCTTAATGCCTGTTGATCATTAAGGAATCCTTTTCAAATAGACCGGATAAAACCATAAGGGATTCGAAACAAAAATGACTTTCAATCACTGTTCCTTGGTCACGGTGTATTAATATATGGGCAGTAAATCGAGCAATCCATTCACCGACTTTAACATCAGTGCAAGTCCTCGCATCTAGCATCACTAATGTGCACGAATTTCCAACAGGTCTCTTTTATTTGGTCGATAACAGTAAATCCAAGTGGTTTATTAGGCTGACTACGAGTGATGCTCTGTAATGTAGCCTTCGGTTTTATCGAATTAGTTTTGATATGCGCGTATAATCCGCATTCATTAAAAATTTGTTTACTCTTTTGTTAATTTGGTGTACAGAACCGTTGAGTTGTCGAAGCTACCGATTGCCGCTGACCAAGATGTCAGATTTGCGTTGCTAAATAACCGATGACTTCACTTTGTGTTTTGGACGATAGTTCTAGGTAGCGTGGCGTTCGGAGTGTGAGTATAAAAGACGGCGCTAATTATTTTCGCCTCAGACTATTGAGCTCACAAAGCTCCCTTTTATGTAATATTCCGATTCAAGTCGGTTCAGAGTTGATATTCATTTAGCGACGATAAATATTGCCATTATGATCATCGCCGAGCTGGCTTCTGTTCCAATCACTTTCGGTAAATGGATTTACCAATACGACGCTAATGATAACCATAGTTACCTGCGACAGTGGATCAGGGTGCCTGATCGATAGATGCATTAAAATTCATACATTTGAAATTTTTCTTGCAAACGCGGGACCGATACTATTATTATTATTATGCTACTCGACCATGTTATTACCTATAGTGCTGAATAAAATTAAAATATCATCATTTTACGTCCATTGTATTTACATTCTGGTTTAGAAGGTTGTTTGCTAGTATAGGCGACTACTCGTTCAATACTATCGGGAGAGCACTGAGATAAAACCAATCGCCGTTTCTTTACCAGATTGTGAACAAGCAGTGTTCAGTGAAACCAGGAGTTGCGGCCTTGCGGACGCCCACTGGAATGACCACAAATGCAGCTGACACCGCGGATGCTTTGGTAAATTATTATGCAACAGTATTTTGTCCAAAGGAAAGCGTGGATATACAAATGGATCCACAAATAACGCATCCTCTACCATTGGACACAATAACCATCAACAAAGAAGAGGTGCTGGGAACACTACTATCGTTGAATCCCAGAAAATCCCCTGGTTGTGATAAAATTACCCCGAATATACTCAAGCATTGTGCACAATCTCTATGCGGACCTCTAACTCAGCTATTCTGCGAATCGTTGTCGCAAAGTGTCATACCGACTGAATGGAAATCTGGTATAATCTCCCCGATTTTCAAAGGCGGGGTGCGTTCGGAGCCCGCAAATTACAGACCTGTTACTTTGTTGTCCGCCGTATCCAAGGTACTCGAAAGGATCGTGGCAAAAAAACTGAGCAAATACCTTGAGGAAAATAAGCTATTTTCGGGAGCCCAACACGGTTTTAGAAGGGGATACTCCTGCCTTACTAACCTTCTCCTCACCCTTGACGACTGGACTCGAGCAGTGGATGCTGGGGATACTATCCATGTATGTTACCTCGATATGTCGAAAGCGTTTGACCGTGTAAACCACAGTATTCTCTTGCAGAAGCTGGAACGTTGTGGTATCACTGGCAGTCTGTTAGCATGGTTAGAAAATTACCTGACTGATCGGTTTGTTCAAGTCTCTGTGGACGGTGCTCTATCGAAGTCGGTAGCCGTGACAAGTGGAGTGCCTCAGGGATCCGTCCTCGGACCAATCCTCTTCGCGCTTTATGCTAATGACATACCAGCTCTCATCAAATGCAAGATCGTACTGTTCGCGGACGATATAAAAGTTTGGTCTAAGATAAGTAAGTCGGAGGACTGCGAACTGCTCCAGAAGGATCTGGACAACCTACAGGCTTGGTCCCTAAAAAATCGCATATTTTTCAATTTCCAAAAGTGTCACATGTTAAACATTGGCAAATATGTGGAGTACCAGTATTTTCTTGGATCACACAGCCTCTCGTGGACCATGGAACAAAGGGACTTGGGTGTGTTAATAAGCAACACCCTAGGGATGTCGAGCCACTGCAACTACGTCTATCGCAAAACATCACAGAAATTGTCACTGCTAAAGAGAATTTTCGGTAGGTTCTCAAAACAGACAATTCCCTGTATTATAAATACGTATATCAGGCCCACGATGGAATATGCGGTTCAAGCATGGTCGCCATGGCTTAAAAAAGATGTTGCGACTTTGCAACGAATATATCATCGAGCTACCAAACTTGTCACTGGACTCAGCCGGAAACCCTACAATGAGCGAATCAAAACGCTGAATTTATTTGATTATCCACGTCGTCGTATCCGAGGCGATTTGATTCTGGTTTACAATATTTTGAATACTGAAAATCACCCTCTACAATGCTTATTGAATCTACGGAGCTCGCATAATACAAGAGCTCACACACTTACTCTAACTGTCCCTCACTCGAGACTAAATTGCAGACGACATTTTTTTGCCGTGCGAGTTTGTTTTACTTGGAACAATCTGCCAGATAATGTTGTGAACTCACCAAACCAGCAAACTTTCAAGAGAAGCCTTGATGCCTATTTGACCCTAAACCCGTGCATTGAAGAAAACTATACATCTTAACACCATATACCTACATTTGTTATCCCACCAATCGAAAACAATTTCTGCCCTTGGATATTTACTTGATTTTTGAACTGCCCAGTAAGCAATCTAATCCCATTTTTGCTTGTTATATTATTCGTTGTTGTCATATTATTCTGTGGTTTTTTGTAAAGCTATATGCTTTTTAGACCATTAAAATTGAATTGAATTGAATTGAATGTATCCGAAATGGAGCGCCAGGCCGTAGGACTGAAATTTTGATGGTGATGATGTTAGCAGAGATTCTTACTACTAGAACGTCAAAGCACACTCAGCTTTCCGTTAAAAAGTTCACCTTTTTCGTCAAGTGATACAAGGGAGTCGCAATGAAAGCAGCGTACTTTATAAATTTTCGATATTATTGCACCTGGCCCATAACACTTTCGGTATTGTGACAGTTATAGAGTCACCGAACTGTTGGTTTCTTCAGTCTTATATAATGATCAAACACTATCCCAACTATTGTCTTGAAATTTATTGATAAAAATGTGTTTGTGTTGTTCACTCATATTTCTCATTGTTTCATGAATCGACAACCTCTCACCGTGCTGATGAGGAGAAACCCCTACCATACTTTTCAGATACCCGGAAGCAAAGCGTGTAAACCATGAGTCATGTATACTCAATATTGAAGTGTTGTGTGCTCAACCGCTTTTCGAAGGAAAGCGTACTCATCTTAGGTGATTTCAACCTTTCAGACATACATTGGGCGATCTCTGTAGATTTAGTCACCGAGCAATCCGAAACGTTTCTCGAATGGCTCCATGATCATGCGTTGCAACAGCATGTGAGTGATCCTACGAGGTTTCTTAATGGATGCACTCCATCCACTCACGACCTAGTATTGTCGTCCCAGCCCGAAGCAGTTAGACTTTTAAAATACCTACCACCGCTCGGCATAAGCGATCATGTAATGATAACCTTCGAAGCGGTACTGCGTTTTCACAAACCTATTGCTCGTCCTAGACGCAATTTTAGGCTTGTCGATTGGGATTTTCTCCTACAGACTTCAAAATCTTCCTTCCAGTTCTCTAACGATTTCAATGTAAGTGATAACTGATAGAATTTGTATGTATCTAAACGGGTTGCAAGACAAACACGCTCCGCTGCAGGTCGTGACAAAGCATCATAGGCCGCCCTAATGGACTCATCGAGTTCGTCGGTCTAACCGTAAAGGAGATTGTTTATGGCGTCATTATAAGCTTTCTCTCACTTCTGGTTCTTGGGTCCGATACAAAATCGCTCGTTTGTTTGTTTCTCAAACAGGCGTTTTGGTTATCCTTAGCTAGGGATGCTAAATCCAATCCGAAAAGATTTCATAGCTACGTTCAATCGAAAGGCGAAACCAGCGAAAGCATTGGAGATTTGAATATGGTGGACGAAAAAGTAGCCGTTACCGACGTGTCTAAGGCGACTTCCTTCTCCAGATTCTTCAGTGGCGTTCAAAGACGTGATAATTCTTCAAATGCCCCGTCCAGGTCGTTTAATCTACTACCTGGTGCTCCTGCACTAGATGAGTTGTCCTCCAAAGAAACCGAGGTGTGTGACGAAATTATCCATGTTCGCGTCAACAAAGCTTCAGGACCAGATAGTATGTTAAAGAAGCTCACCTCAGTGCTTACAGAACATTTATGCAAGCTCTTCCATTCATGCTTGAACCTGGGAGTGGTTTCTAGTCAGTGGAAAGCAGCCATAATCATACCAATACACAAGATTGGTTGCAGGTAAACTCTTGGTAACCATAGACCTGTCAGCCTGACTAGCATCGTCTCGAAAGTATTTTAAAAACTGCTGCGTGAAAAATCTGTCAGCTCTTTGTCGGCATTCTCTGTTGAGTGTAACCCAGCATGGATTTCCTAAAGTCAGTTCCTGCCTGATTAACCTTCACAGTTTTCTCAATACTGCCACTAAAAGGATGGATGAAGGAAGCCCGTCAAAGCCCTCTACCTAGACTTCAGCAAGGCTTTCGATTCCGTAAACCACCGCCTTCTATAGATTGAGCTAGCAGCGAAAGGCATACAGGGTAATCTACTTGCTTGGATAAAGGCCTTCCTTACAGGTAGGAAATTCAGAGTTCGGGTAGGATCTACTCTGTCGAACCAAACCGACGTGATCATTGGGTACCCCAAGTGTCGGTACTCGGTCCTCTTTTATTCCAGACTTTCATTAATGACTTGTCGTCTGCATTGAAGGGCCCATGCTTCATTTTCGCGGATGATGCGAAGTTCATCGGATCAACGGATGAAGATACCCTGATGCACGACCTTGAACGGGTCATAAACTGGTCATACCAGTGGGACCTCCCATTGAACCTTAATGAGTGCCAACTCTTGTCAGCAATGGTTGATAAGATTTCAGTCCCGGTGTCGGGAAATTCTCTCACTGTTAAGGATTTGGGAGTAATAGTTAGGACTGACTTCAAATCAGTGGACCAATGCGCCGCTGCAACTCAACGCAAAGTGCTCTATCGGTTGAGATCCGTGTTATACAGTAGAAGACCCGATGTATTCCTTAGCTTTTACAAGGCATTAGTTCGGCCGTGCGTGGTGCCCTTACTACAAGAAGGACATCGTTCGACTCGAAAGCGTACAGCGTCTCACAACGATCGTTTAATGATAACTTTTTAAGCGGCACTTCGATTTTCACAAACCTAGTCGCAATTATAGGCTTGTAGACTGGGGTTATTCGAACTAATGACCGAAACTTCCCATCAGTTAGTTCAGATAAGTTTAGTTGCACGGGACATTAAGTGGCTAACGAGCCAATCGAGCGTCCAGAATTTCTTTCGGTGGAAAGCTGCAGAGGAGCAACCACCACTGCAAAAGCGTTTTATCTTATTGTGATTTGGATATCCTAAACGATCGCGACGCCAAGGGATTAGTTCCGTTCTGTTGGCACATGGCTGTAAATGGCTAATAAGCCAATCGAGCGTCCAGAATTTCTGTCGGTGGAAAGCTTCAAAGGAGCGCCCACCACTTCCAAAGTTGTTTCATTTTTCTCTGGTATCCTCGTCGTAGACGATAGTACGTCCGGTGTTTTCCAAGCCGTCCTTTCGGTTTTCG
The DNA here is from genome assembly GCA_013407085.1 of Atriophallophorus winterbourni. NCBI lineage: Eukaryota > Metazoa > Platyhelminthes > Trematoda > Plagiorchiida > Microphallidae > Atriophallophorus > Atriophallophorus winterbourni. Next base: position 93,028 of record JACCGJ010009147.1, read on the forward strand.
GTTCTCGGTCCTTTTCTGTCCCTGATTTTCGTTGATGATTTGTCGTTTGCCTTGAAGTGCCCATGATTTATTTTCGCGGATGATGTGAAATTGATCGGATCAACTGATGAAGATACATTCATGCACGACTTTGAGGAAGATCCAACTCTTGTCAGCGCTGGTTGGTCTGGCGCCAAAAAACTCAGCGTTAACGCCGTAAAGTTTGTTCAGGATTTTTGGAAGTACTGGTTAGGCTGATTTTCAATGGGAATACCAATGTATCCCTGCAACTCAGTGGTGGCGCAAGGTACTATTTCGGCTGAAATTAGTGCCATCGAACAGAAAACCTTATGTAATCCTGTCACTTTACATCTACATTAGTTCGGCTTCATCCAGAATGTGTCCAGGCGTGGTACCCTTAATACAAGAAATACATCGTTCGTATGATTGAGGGACAGCAACGGAAACATTATGTTACAACTTTTCTCTTTTGTGTGTCAGAGTTAAGAAGATAAGTTAATTAAAAATTTTGTATCTCAAAAGTGTTTAATGGCGTTCTAATAAACAAATTATTTACCGTAGGTCCTCAGCGGGGTACACACTCATTCACGTAAAATGGCTAAGAAGCGATGTCGGCCATAACATATTTTAAGCAATAGGGTTGAAAATTCCTGGAACAGTCTTCTAGAATAACGAATATCCTGCAGTTTATTGCGAGATTCGAGCAGGTTTTGGACCGTAACTGGGTTAATGTATTTCCTGCGTACGCCTATTAATTACTGTGTAAGATTATTTAGATCATATCTACTAGCGTTATTCCATAAAAAGTAAATGCTAAATTCCCTGTTTTTATACACGATTATTCTTCAGCTAACCTCGCACCGTGCTTGTGTAGAGAAACTGTTTTTTTCTTTTATCAGCATCGGCTATAATGAGTTGCTTCCTCACATACGACGAGGATACCAAAGAACAAAAAACCAACTTCGGCAGGGGAGGGTTTTCCTTTGAAGGTTTTTACCAATAGAAATTCTGGATACTCTATTGGCGTATCAGCCATTTACGGTCCCGTGCTAACTGAAATAAACTGAACAAACCCGATAATCACTTGCCGTCGAAGATTTCAAACAGTTAAAAATAAAAGAGCATTGGCTGATGTGGGCGCTTCTCTATAGCTATAAACCGATAGAAATTCTGTATAATTGATTGGCTTCTTAGCAACATTCTATCCTGTGTAAACTGAAGTGAAATGAACACGATGCTACTTCAGCTAACCTCTCACCGAGCTGGTGAAGAGGAACTGCTTTTTCTTTTTCCAGCATCGGTTATAACGCGGTACATCCTAAATACAATCCGGATAATCTCTTGGCGTCGTGATCGTTGGTGATTTCAAATAGACAAAAAGAAAAAAAAACGTTTTGGCAGTGGTAGGTACTTCTCTGCAGCTTTCCACCGAAAGAAATTCTGGACGATCGATTGGCTTGTTAGCCACATACTGTCCTGTGCAAACTGAACTGAACTGAACTGAACTTGAACTTGAACTTGAACTTGCAATTACTATCCGATGCCCAGCACGGATTCTGGAAAGGAAGGTCCTGCCTAGCCAATCTTCTAAGCTTTCTTGACGAAGTGACATTACGCCTCGATGAAGGGAAAGTAGTCGAAGTCTGCTATCTTGATTTTCAAAAGGCATTTGACTCGGTGAACCATAGGTACCTTCTGCACAAACTAAGTGTGTGCGGCGTCACAGGTGACCAAAATCGATGGTTAGACAGCTTCTTAACTAATCGCACTAACTATGTTAGAATTGCAGGGGAGTGCTCGCAGGAATCACTGATTCTCAGTGGAGTGCCTCAAGGCTCGGTGCTTGGTCCATTACTTTTTCTTATTTTTGTAAACGACCTGGCAGCGTGCTTGAGTTCACGCTGCTTCCTGTTCGCCGATGATGTTAAGTTCCTAGTAACCGACTGTTGATATACGCTTATCTCTGATTTAGAAAAAGTAATCGAGTGGACAAAGACCTGGGATTTGCCACTAAACTTGGGGAAGAGTTGTCTTCTGACGACTGAATTAGCGACAACACAACTAGAAGTTGGTGGAGGAACTATCAGAATAACGGCTGCTCAGAAAAATGAAGGATCTTGGCATTACTATAACAGGCGATTTTAAATGGGCTACGCAATGTGCCGAAGCTGCAAACAAGGCTCGCAGAGAATCGTTCAGACTTCGCTCAGCGTTATCTTGCCGAAAACCTTCAATCTTCATTCCCTTATACAAAGTAGTCGTGCGGCCTCACTTGGAATACTGCGTTCATTCCTGCGCACCGTACTTAAAAAAGGATATAGCATGTCTTGAAAGGGTCCAGCGCCTTGCGACTAGGATGGTTGAGGGTCAGGCAGGTAAAACCTATGAGGCTAGACTCAAGGACCTCGGTTTGTTCTCACTAAATAGACGGCGGCTGCGAGGTGACCTAATAGAAACTTTCAAGATTCTAAAGTGGTGGGCGCTTCTCCGCAGCTTTCCACCTAAAGAAATTCTGGACGCTCGATTGGCTTGTCAGACACATACGGTCCTGTGCAAACTGAACTGAACTGAACTGAACTAAAGGGTCTTACGGGTAATAATATTACCGAAATCCTTAAACTTGCCCCTAAAGCAGCTACAAGGGGTAATTCCATGAAACTTCTTAGGAGTATGCCCAGGTTGCTTGCACGTGAGCACTTTTCAGCAACCGTGTGGTCAACTTCTGGAACAAGCTCCCAGATTGTATAGTAAGCCTCCCAAATGTGTTGAGCTTTAAAAGGGAATTAGACGTTAAATGGTCTATCATATTTCTGCATATTATCTAATGAAAAACTTTATAAAAAAACAAAAAAACGTATTTTTACATTTTCATCATATCTGTCTAGGCCTGCCCAACCTGACAGCAAATTAGCCCACATGCAGTCTATGATTGTGTTTCACTTTACCTCAACTAGGCTAGGGATTTTATACACCACACATTGTTCGCGCATATTATTGCATTGTTCCCTGAATAGCTGACCTTTCACCGTGCTTGTAAAGAAAAACCCTACCTTACTTTCCAGATATTCTGAAACAAGAACGTGTGAAAAGTACGAACTGTATACTCGATTTTGAAGGGCCGGGTGCTCCACCGCATACCGTCGAAGGAAATCTGGGCACGTGATTAGCCTTTAGCCACCTTCAGCCCTGTGCAACTTGAACGGACTGTAGTCCTCCTGCCGTCTATTCAGAAGAAGAAGAAGAAGGCTTGCGTTATTTGTACATTTGCCTCCAATAGAAACCCGAGAGAAGCGCACAAGCATAAAACAACCGCAGGATATTGCGGTGTTCAATAATGCAAGCAAAAGTATTGGACAGAAGAATGGTTTGAATATATTTATGTGCTTGTCAATTGTGATGACAATCCGTATTCGTTTGTACTGTATCAATTGTACCGAATGCGCAGTCATATTTTGTTTCGTTAACACGTTGTTACAGCCAGACAAATTCAAATGGCGTGCACCCCAACTACCTAATCAGCTTAAAAATAAAACGGAACATTTTATTCCCAACTGTCACACCTTTTCACCTGAAAGCATGAAATGTTTCTAAATTTTGTCGACCGTGAGGGGTCCATTTCAGACGTTCTGTGTTATCTTGGTTGTGAAAACAATGAATACACTAACGTGTGTGTGTAGTGTAGACCGTGCGGATGGCCTAAGTCATGCAATACTTGATAGCGTCGTATTCTTCTAAACCCATGTCTAGATTTCACAACATAAGCTTCTAGCTTGACTGATTCCTCGCCTGTTGTAGCCTATTTTCCATCTGTTACTAGCATCACATGACATAATCTTACTGTCTTGAAAATGCCAAAAACCAGTTGTGTGCGCAGGAATGTGAGCAAAACATTACTTTGTTCATATAATATTGGTTTGCAAGCATTATATTGATTACTACTTTGTAGCTAACCTTGAGTTATGTTCATGGCTAGAGCAGAACCTCTGTCCTCTTCATCATATTTTGTTATTGTTGTTGGTCCAAATAACACACTAGCATGGCTTTGACCTAGGTCAGTGGTCGCGATGCCTACAACATTGCTGTAACCACCCAGCAACCCAATTCAAATTAACGCTGTCTAAGACGCTTCACACAGCGGTCAACATGAGCAAAAGTACATTACTAACGGGGCTAATGATCAACAAATAATACATAGGCAGACCCGGTATACTCGTTCAGGGCAATGCCATTAAAATAATGGTTAAAAAGTACGCTTGGAAAGAGATAAATTTTTATTGATTACAAATTCTGGGACGCATCCAAATCGAACAAGTATTTCATCTTCAATCGTCACTCCCACGTTAGATTCTGTTTCTTCAGATACTTCAGTTAATCCTAAAGGGGCAATCATGTAGGGCGGGATCGGATTGCAGCTGCAGTCGTTCACAAAATCACGAAACTCTATTCGCAATTGATTGAGAGCAGCTGCGGACAGCTCGCGCTCAGCAAACAGGAATACCCTTACTGCAGCCATCTACCACAACAATGACGAATAAGTGGTACTTTACACGGAAACTCTTGAAAGTGGAGTCATTGCTAATCAAATGAGGAAACCGGCGGCAAAGCGTTATCTGTTCATTCGTCATAAATATGAAATGAGTGCGATTGCTCTCAGCATCAGTTTCCATAGAACAACGGCCGGAGGTATTGAGCTGGGAGCTCAAGTCGTATAAAGAACTTGTGGTTTTGCGACTCGCCAGCAGCTTCCATCGCATGTTTCTCACGTCACACGGCGTGACGTATTTCCACATCTGCGTTCGAATATAATTGCATATGTTGAACGATGGAGTATTGTTCAACAACCAAGGGGTTATCGTTGACATCTCGTCCAGTGAGAGGCGCCTATGAGTCGGTTCGTGTTTAGCCATTAATAAACTAATGGGATGGTTGTGCTCCAAGGAAACTCGAGATACACCAGACCTTTCACTAGGCAACCTTGAGATGAGTATTCTTGACCCACATCTGATCTTACGGGATTGCGTTCGACGAATTCCTCGGGAAGATGGCCGGTGTCTTCCAGCTCTTACGCATACGTAAGTCCGGGATCTGCAAATTATCAAAGTTAAGCTACCACAAACCTGGCATTTGGTGCTGTGCACCGAATGTAATACGATGAACCAGTGGAGCTCTGAAACCTGGAAATAGCACCTGCTGCTTCAACTAGGGATTCAAATTGTATGGGGTCGGCAACGGTTCCGAAAATTTCAGCAAAAAACCTGAACTAGCGACATCGTCAAAATATGCTGCGTGTAGGCTATGCAGCGCTTTTTGAAGGACGGCCAGATGCCATGATTGGCTCAAAAATAAACGCATTCTGATTCGTGCCCCTTGAACGGATTATGATTGGTCAGCTAATATATACTTCGTGCCCGTGGAAAGTAATTGTAACGGACGCCGAAGAAAAAGAAGAACTTGCAATTATGTTGAGAAATCTCGCCCCAGTGCTTGCAGAACCACTATGTGAGCTCTTCAATTCATGTTTGCACTCGGCAATGGTTCCTTGTGAGTGGAAAGAAGCCATAGTAGTACCAATACACAAAGGTGGTTGCAGGTCGATTCTTGGTAACCATAGACCAGTCAGCCTGACCAGCATCGTCTCGAAAGTATTGGAAAGACTTTACGCGACAAAATCTGCCAGCATCTCTGCCAGCATTCTCTACTTAGTGTAGCTCAACATGGATTCCTGAAAGGGAGGTCTTGTTTGACTAACCTCTTGAGTTTCCTCAATATTGCTACGAAAAAGTTGGATGAAGGGAAGCCGGTCGAAGCGCTCTACCTAGATTTTAGCAAGGCTTTCGATTCCGTCAGCAACAGATTTTTAGAAACTAAGCTGGCAGAAAAAGGCATACGGGGTAGTTTACTTGCTTGGATAAAATCATTCCTGACAGGTAGGACCTTTGAAGTACGAGTAGAATCTACGTTGTCGATCCAAACGGAGGTGATAAGTGTGGTGCCTCAGGGGTATGTGCTAGGTCCGCTGCTCTTTCTGATTTTCATCGATGACTTGTCGTCTATCTTAGAGTGCCCGTGCTTCATTTTTGCAGATGACGTGAAGTTCATTGGTTCAACGAATGAAGATACTCTGTTGCACAACCTCCATACTTTGGGACCTGCCACTGAACCTCAATAAGTGCCAACTCTTGTCTGCTCTGGTCGACAAGATCACAGTCCAGGTGTCAGGCACTCCTATTAGCGTTGATGCCACACAGCGGGTTAAGGACTTGGGTGTTCTCGTTAGAGCTGACTTCAAATGGGAGGACCAATGCGCTGTTGCAGCGCAACATGCAAGCAATGTGCTCTTTCGGTTGAAGTCGGTGCTTTCCAGCAGAAGTCCCGACGTGTTCCTGCCACTTTACAAGGCGTCAGTCAGGCCGCATTTGGAATATTGTGTCCAGGCGTGGTGTCCTCACTACCAGAAGGATTTCATTCGACTTGAAAGCGTCCAACAACTAGCAACACGCATGATTGAGAGTAAGCGTGGGAAAATTTATGCTGATCGCCTTTGGGCTCTGGGTCTTTTCTCTCTTAAGCGTCGTCGTTTGAGAGGTGATTTGATTGAAAGGGCTTAAAGTGCTTAAGCGGCGTCAATCCAGATGACATCTTTACCTTAAGTCCTAAGCTGGGCACTCGCGGACACGCACTCAAGCTCGCTAAGGAACGATGTCGACTAGATTCTAGTAAAAACTTTTTCAGCTTCAGGGTGGTCAACTTCTGGAACAAGCTCCCTGAAGAACTTATCTCCTGTAGTTCCGTCTCAACTTTCAAGCAGGGTTTAGACCGTGACTGGGGTAAGTTATTCTCTGATTACATCCCATGATTACCATGCTTAGGTTGTCCTCCATTTCGCTCGCTATCCACTGTAGCAAATTTAGAGCATCTTCCTATTTTCGATTCTCCATCAGCTGTCCTCTCACCGTGCTGGTGAGGAGAAACTGCCTTTTCTTTTTTCCAGCATCGATTATTGCGCGTTGCTGTCCTACTACTATCCTACTACTACAGCGACTGGCACCGCGATCACCAGTGATTGCAAACAGCGAAGAAAGAAAATTACCTTTTGGCAGTGCATCGATTATAGCGCGGTGCTCCTCCAACTACATTCTCCTAGTCCTACGACCATCAGAGGTTCCAAACGGAGAAAAAGGATTAACCCTTTGGCAGTGGTGGGCGCTTCTCCGCAGCTTTCCACTAAAAGAAATTCTGGACGCTCGATTGGCTTGTCAGCCACATACTGTCCTGTGCAAACTGAACTGAACTGAACTGAACTGCAACCTTGAGCAGTTGCATAACGCCGCGGATTATTTGAGGTACTGTTTTCCATTGCGCATCGTTATGAAGCAGCATGTTTTTCACAAAACCTTACTATCCCTGGTCTAATCCAGACTCCATCGATGCAATGGCTGCTTCTCAAACTTTGGATCCACTGACAGTTTTTCTCAATGGTGCGTGTCTGCGTCAGTATGCAGATGTTTTCAAGAAATTACGGGTCAGGCAGTAAGTCCTATTCTACTTAATCAAAGTCGATCTGATTTTAACTTTTTCGAAAAAAGTTCATTGCTGTTCAATTTTATTCTACACACTGCAGCTGCGATTATATATGCGATCTGACTTAGAAGGAAGTTTATTTATTCAAATTAAGTACTGTTTTATTCCGATTTTCTCTTATATCTGTTTGAGCCTGGGCAACTTGACCTTATCTATGCTCAAGCGCATTGAGCGCACAATAGTAGACACGTGGTCGATAGGATTCACGACCAGACGTATGGGCCATACTTTTTCATGATATATGCAAATGGAGCAATTCCTCTGTAATCTTCATCACTGACTTCTCCGCAACGACGGATCCACCAAAACAGTGAGAGAAAAAAAGAAATGAGACCTCTGCAGGTCTTTGACGATCGCTGTCTTTGCACCATTGCTGGAGTTATTTGACATAATCGGATACGTAACGCAACTATCCGTTATCGAATATTTAGTAGCGACCTAGATATCAAAAAACAAGATACGATGCAAGACTTCGCTTGCTAGAAAATCATCGTTTTCCTAACGCTTTATTTTTTAGCACTCTTAACTCGGAATGACATCGCTTCGCAGTGGCTTCTTACTCTTTGTGATATGGCTCAAATCCGTGTTCCGTGACGGTCTTGTAGAGATCTTTAAGTGTTTGATAAATCTTGTTTGTCAAGTGAAGTGTCGAGGGTAGCTTGTTTTCATGCGTGGCAGTGAAAGCCTCAAGAAAGCTGTCATGCTGATGTTTACAACACTTGCATGTTTGACTCAAGGTGTAAGCACCTCATCCCAGTATGTTTATGCCCACTTTCTATAGCTTCGTTGTTGATCAGTTGTCGCTGTATGGATTACATTTCTCTCCGTCAAAATGCAAAGTGTTCCTACAGGATTGGACAGACCCAACACTTGATTTGACGATCGAAAACCATAAACTGGAAGTGACTGACAGATTCACCTACCTAGGGAGCTGCATCACCACTGGGGGCGATATCGAAGCTGAAATCACAGCACGGATTGCAAGAGCACGCCATGCTTTCGCTGGGCTACGGTATCTGTGGCGCCGACGCGATGTTGGATTACGCTTGAAGGGCAGAGTGTACCAGGCCACCGTACGAGCAGTTCTACTGTATGGCTGCGAGACGTGGACGCTGCGACAAGCCGATAGTCAACGATTATCGACGTTTGATCATCGCTGCCTGCGGAGTATAGCTCGTTTAAGCTGGCAACAGAAAGTCAAAAATGATGACGTCAGGAGGGCAGTCCTCGGCGATCGCTCTGTGCCACTCTCCGATCATATATCCATGTGCCAGCTGAGATGGCTGGGGCACGTTCTCCGTATGGATGAGCGACGCCTTCCTCGCCTAGCTCTTTTTGCTCTCGCTGGATCTGATTGGAAACGTCGCCGTGGCGGACAAAGGAATACCTGGCGGAAGACCCTCAAGCGTCTAACAGCCCCACTAGCCATCGTGGGAACATCGCGCTTACCCGGGTGGGGTCCGAAGGACCGTGACGATATGTGGCTGATAACACTCAGTGTGATGGCAAAAGAAAGGAACCAGTGGCGAGAATCCTGCCGTGCTTGTGTTCCCGTTTATCAGTGACCCTTCCCCCTCCCTTTTTCCAAAAAAGATCAAAAAGATCAAAAACGGCATGTGTAAACAGACAGACAAAAAAATCCCCCCTCTTTTTTTCTTTTTTCATCATGTACCTTTTTCATGGTATACTTGTTGGTACATCGTCTGTAAAGACTTGTGTGATAATAATAATAAATCGGTAGCTTTTTAGGTCCCACTCTTCCACATATTTTTAGAATTTCCACCATGTCATGGTTGTGCGGCAGTTAAGGACTCGGTGTGTTTTACTGATGCATTGCTGTCTATGATGATTATGTGTATATATGTATGATGTATACTCGTCCTCTAAATTTAGGCTAAGACCGTGCTAGGTTGATTAACCACCGGTAATGAGGTACATGCGGGAACGTTTGCATTCTTACTGCCATGTTCCCTTTCATATTTCTGTCAGGGCCCAAGCAACCTGACAGTATCTTAGCCCATGTACAGTCTATTACTACACAGCACTTTGCCTAACTTCCATTAACTTTGTACTTAGACTTTTACTTGTATATTGTATACTTGTACTTTGTCATATGGGCTATATTCTTATTTTCGAGGTTACTTGGTGTAATATTATATGCTTGGCTCTGCTTCCTACTTCTACATTATTTCTAATATAACGATCGTTTGTTAGTCGTTCAACAATTCTTAAATATCGGCAGTTCAATGTTTTTTGCTAGCATAAAACAACTGCTATCTCGTTCATATTTTTAAAGTCCTGCACAATTGGGCGCATATCGTGTACTAGATTTGCTGCATCTCGGCATGACGGAAGCTGAGATTAATCGTCTCGTCGGTCGGATGTTAGATCTGGAGATCCCCTTGGGAAATTTGTTGGAACCCACCGATGCGAAATGCAGTCATTATAATCTGGAATTGAATGCACTCGAGTCAGATTATCGGATAAAAAAGGACCACCCCAAGTTTATCCGCAAAGTGAGTTTGTAGCGTATGTTTTCGTAATTGGATAAGGTTTTATCCAAGGGATTAAGATATGTTCAAAAAATTTTGTGGTTGGAGTCGAGTTACTTCCCCACATTTCTAAATATTTCCGGCTACTAAGTGCTTTATTAACTTTTGATTAAGCCTATTTGAAATATAATCGTTACACGCCAAGCTTAAATTTTACTTTGTTAGGGTTGTAAACTGAGGTTGCAATCCCCACAAATTCCTTTAACTTATTCGGCTATAAAGTTGTAACCCACTGAGATGAGTGTGATTTGTATTGAATCTGATCATGTTCTTTTCAACAAGACCATTTGCTGCCTTTCGTGTTGATGTGTCCAACATGAAGAACGCTTGATCCTTCTACTGAAACAGAAATTAAAGCATATATCGTGTATGTGAAACGACTCAAGGATGATAGTCCTGCTATACTATCAGTTCTACCCAATAGACGCGACCAAATTTTGATCAGTACATTGTGCATATATATCAAACTTTTCGTAAACGTTGATGAGAATTCATAAATATATAATCGCAGCTTGTAAGATCGGTATACCGAGTTCCTTCCGATCTGGATCACTATTCTGTTAGTGGGCAAATGACATAACAATGACATCCTTATCTATTTCAAGTTTTTGAAAATTAAAGTGGTGTATATCGAAAATGTGTTTTTGATACGTCGCTCAAAGGTTTCCGATAACAATATGTCGACAATTTATTATGAAGCTTTTTTGACAGTATCTTAGCCCATGTGCAGTCTATGACTGTGCGGCACTTTGCCTGGATCAGGCTTGTGATTTCATACGTACATACACGAAGCTTTTGGATTCATTTGGGTCTACCATGATTTTTCGTCAAATTTAATCCTAATTTTGTCGCCAAAATGTTTGATTCTACCGGTTTGAAATGTGATATTTGCTTTCTATGTGAAATTCTGTAGCGAAGACATTCCAACTTTTGAATTTTGTATATTGCCATGTGGTGAGGCCGACGATTTAGACTACGTTGCCAGTTTTCCGATTTTGAACTTTGACAGTTACAGAGACTGTGTTAAACAGTATCTATTATTATGTCCACATTCGGATTGCTTGGTACACCATTGTAGTGCAGGGTTATTCCCTGAACCACCCACTAATCACAGCGCTAAATATTTATGGCGCTCGTAACATTTCGCATCTTAGGCCAATTCTGGCACCAGTCTACACTCAATGAACCACGAACGGGATAGTCTACAATCCGATAGTTCGGGCTTTGCACGAATTTACACTAAGGACACATACAACATTTCCAAGTATTAGACAATCATTCTCCCAATCCACTGCTTTCATTCCTCCGAAAGCTTTATCCTCTTTGTACAATTTTAGTTTAGAAACACTCGCCTATGACTCATTTTCCAGTTTCGTGGGTAATGCAGAAGTCCGATTAACGGTTTTTGTATTTGATCGAATATTGCTTCCAAATAATAAGTCTTCAACCAATCCTGCTATGACAAAAAGCCTGATGCACTAGCAACTAACGATCACTCGCATTCTGTGGATTTGGCTTCATTTCCGCTGGACATAAACGTTTAGTATAGCGTGTGCTTAGATGGTGTTTAAAGATGGGCTATCCGGTTCTACTTTCAGTGGCACCGTCCGCCCAATCACTTTCACTTGTTACAATTTGTGCTTTTTTATGAGGCGTCTCGATAAACGTTTTTTGTTTGATTTTACAACATTAACCTACTATATGCAATCATCTAGAAAGTTTTAATTTTCTCGTTTTATATAACGTCACGCTTATTTAGTCTCCTTCAAGATTGAATGAAATCTCGCGTTCACTTTTCAGTTGTTTAAAAAGAGAGACGTGCTCCATTCAAGCGCCCCAGTCTCGCCAGCTCACCGTTATCAGCTCTTTTGCGGTAGTTCGTCAGACGTCCTCAAGCCTTCTACCTCAATTCCACCGCTTGGTATAGGTGATGAGGACAATCTGCGAAGCGTCACAGAGGATTCCATGACAACCAAAGCAAGTCAACCGATATCACGCACCCCACTTACTTGTTTGATACCAGAGAGCGATATTAAGCTGCATGCTCGAATCGGCGTCGGGTCCTTTGGAGTTGTTCATCGGGCTGATTGGATCACGCCATCTGGAGAATCGGTGTGTTCTCCTGTTTATTACTCATTGAAACCTTCCATCTTTATTTCACACTCCTATTCAATTTCTTACGACGCACCTTTTTGTTCTCCAGCTTCCCGTTGCGGTCAAATTACTTCGACCTGAAGCCATGGTCGGTGATCACTTCACGAACTTCTTGGATGAACTTCGCGCCATGCAATGTCTTTCACACCCGAATCTTATCCGCCTTTACGGTGTTTGTCTTTCTAGTCCTATTTTAATGGTGAGCTGTTTTCAGCATTAGTAACGAATCCCATGAGCACATTAGTAATATGAGCGTTCATTACGACACCTTATTTCAAAATCGTTTTTTTATTACCAATGGTTAGTTTCAATAACCTAATATCTCCATTAGGTACGTTATTTTTATTGTTTGTACTGCTTCGTGCTACCAAAACTGAGGAGATATAACGCATGATAAAGTTTATCTTGTGGTTGCGAAGGGAATTTTAAACTTTTTCAACACTGTTTCCACGCGATCTGTCTTCTATGGAAACGGCTGAGCCCTTTTGTCAGCATTTGCTAAGCCATTTTTGATTAAAGTAATTTTAATATTTCTTTACAAAGCATTCGCACTCCGAGCAGCGGTGCAATAACTGATAAATTCTACTGTCTTTAACTCTAGCAAGAAGCATGACCCTAAGAGACTTATCCTTGTGCTTTATTTTTAATTTGCTGTCCATGAAACCTGTTTCAATATTGCTTTGTTTCTTTTCATCACATAGTGTACTTTTTTGTTAATTGAGAAGCCTTAAACCCTTTTCTTTGAGTTCTTTTACATAATTTCGCCTGTTGATGTTTACAGCGACTTTTTGTTCACCGGTAAAACAGCGAGTTTTGTACTTCTCGATTTCTTGAGTGCTTTGATAGTTTTGTTTTTACTATCAGGTCACTTGGGTCCAGAAGCCGCAATTTTTCTCTATCATTTCATATATCTAATGCGAATGACCCATAAGATCTGTTGGGGTTATTGTCCCACGTATACCGGTATACGTTTCAAGCGTAAGCTCATGGCAAGCAATTGAGGTTAGATGCGGAAAAATTTCATTGCAGTCGATTAGATCATGATTTTGACTACATGATCAGCGCAAAACTTATTCTATACCGTTAGCTTGAAACATATTCTTCATGTACATCCTGAGCTCTCGCATTAACACCGCGCGAGTTAGGATTGAACGAACCCGTTTCAGAGATTTTTTATAATAATAATGTGGTTACATGTGACTGAACAGGTTGGTCGTACCAACCTTATCCAACTGGCATATAAGCGCAACTGGTTTATCATTCTTACACTGTTTCAAGAGCATGCAGATCCTGATCTTCTGTCCCTAGTTGAGTGCAAACGGCACAAAAGCGGTCGTGGGGTGTGTGTGTGATGGAAATGCATTCAAATAACCATTTTTGTTAATAACTATTATTTACGATGTCGTTGCTCCATGCCTAATAGATATCTCAACTTCAAATAATTGATGCTCAACTTGTTGCTAAACGTTTTTATCATTCGTTATCTTTTTTATCTTTCAATTTGTTGGGTTGCTGTTTATAATCGATTCTTCAATAAATCTCCATGTTACATGTTTACACCTAATTCTTCAGGTAACCGAGCTTGCCCCGCTAGGCAGCTTACTTTTACATCTCCGTGCTCAGTCATTTCGCGCTTGTTCGGATATATCCTCAAGCGCTGTTTCGCCACTGCCCCTGGTGCCTCTGGCCCTGCAAGCTGATTCGCTCTGGGACATGAGTGTTCAAATTGCCGATGGAATGACCTATTTGAGTTCTCGCGGTTTGGTTCACCGTGATTTGGCGTCTCGCAATATTCTGCTGTCTTCAGTTCGCCGAAATGAGTATCCACACATCAAAATTGGTGACTTCGGCCTCGTGAGAACGGTACAACAGCGATCAGTCACCGCCGCTAAACAGTCCGAATCGAAAGAAATTCAACAATCATGTGCAATCTATCAAGGCCATAATGAACAAAAGATCCCACTGGCTTGGTATGTTCTTCCTTGTTTTGTTCATCTAAAGCTGTTCCAAATTGTAAATGAACTAATATAGAATATAATCGGTTAAAGAAGTCAAGCAGAAATGTTGTAAACTGTAGGCTCAATAACCCTAGCAAGTCTTTTTCAGCTCATTTAAGCGAGTTTAGAACACTATACTCATATGTCATAGTTCCGCACTTTCGATATCGGCTATCGTTTTTTTACAATCTAGATAAAGTTTAATGTCTTATATCTGTCTAGACCTGTGAAACCTGACAGTATCTTATGGTATGGTATGAAAGCACAAACCTGATCCAGGCAAAGTGCCGCACAGTCAGAGACTGCACGTGGGCTGAGATACTGTCAGGTTGCCCAGGCCTAGACAGATATGAGAAAGGAGACAGTATCTTCGCCCACATGCACTCTTACTGTGCTGCACTGTCTGTGCCAGCTAAAATCTCGAGGTTGACAGCTCCTGATTTTTCTCTAGCTGGAGGTAACGTTTCGCGTAATGCCGTGAAAGTTAACGTGCGAGAATCCGCCCTTACTACCTCGTGAAATCAAAGTTGTCAGCTTGCATATTTATTTCACATACGCCTTTGTACCGCAAGTACGACCACCTAAAGGTCAACTTTTATGATTTTGTGTCATAATTATTTTTATGAGCAGCATTAAGTCGGTAGAAAGTACCGATTGCTTAACCGCCGTACAACCACCACGATAAAATTTTAAGGTGTTGCGGAAAGATGGGTCCTAAAAGAAGATTAAGCACAGACACTGGAATGAGATGCCTACACTGCGTATCGATCTTGTATATAATCTGCGCGTTGTGAACGCGTAGAGTGACAGCTTCTTTTTGGGTTTTCACTTTCATGTATCATAGCTAGCTATCTTCGCCACTACACTTGCCAACGTACACGATTGATCAAACTGTAAGAACGTGCCTACAACAAACCCGCGATTGAACACTGTTTGTAGTCATGTTACTGAGAGTAAGAAGCTACTGTGAATTCTAATAGCGCAAACGCCGACCAGCGATACAAGTCCCTCAAATGCATCCAGTTCAAGACCTTCGTCTTCTTGAGCCAGGCTAAAATCTGGTCACCTTTACATCGGCGTTAGGAAATAAAAATCATTTCCCAATCGCGATTGATAGCCTAACCTGCAAAGTCTACTCGTGCTAACTAATTTTCCCATATCTACGTCGCTACCAACAGCCTTGCTTCCTCTGGAAACTCGATTCGTTAACTAGTTAGTAAACCGCAGCTATGGCGCTTTACTACCTCTTCTTTCCCCTAACAATGCTCATTTGGATAAGTGCTTAATCACAGATCTCAACCATACCAGTTATCAAATTATGGTAGACTTGTCCCGTTAGTGATATGACATCGTATTTTGCGATTCCCTCTGCTATCTGTCTAGGCCTGGGCAACCTGACAGTATCTTCGCCCACGTGCAGCCTCTGACTGTGCGGCACTTTGCCTGTATCAGGCTTGTGCTTTCATACCATATACCAAGGAAATATGCACCGGCTAAATAGATCTTGTAGCCTTGCGATTTGCTTGATCGAAAGTTATGCTTTATTGCGCTTATAAGAGATTACTGATTTAGGATTTCGATTTGAATTCTCAACAGTCATCTCGTCGGAGCTACGTATTCATTTGTTTTTGTTTTTCTTTCACATCCACCCATAATTATTATTTTCTTTGGCTTTTGCGAATTTACCTGTCGATATTTATTCGACTTTCAGTTCTATTCTCCGTAAGTTTTTTTCATGGCTGCTACCAACTATTTTTCACATCATTCGCTTTTTACTACACTTCCATCAACGCCGCAGCTTAGGTACTTTCACTATTCGTAACACCCACGGATATGTACTTCTGATTAGCACAGACCGAGTTGTGTTGAATTGATTGGCCCCTCAGTAATGAGATGCAACAGAGAACACATTGCGTTTTCAATGCTGCCTTGATGTCTCTTACCGGGTCAACTTCTAGTGTCACGTGTACGGAATCACACACGTCCGGAACCAGGCAAGGTGCTGCGCAGTGTCACAACATAGCGACAGTAGAAAATTTGTTCCTATAACATACAGCGCATTGTTTTAGACTTTTATTATCGGCCCGTTTTCTCGATTCGCTTATTCTTCAATTTTCAGTTGTACGCTCTCCTAGTTTCAAATTACCTCTATCAATTATTTTGTATCATTACCCGTTTTCATTGATGATGCATTTTTGGCAGTTGAATGTAGCCGATTAGGTAAACGCCATCTCTCAAGGATAATTCAGTAGATTTTTAGACCTGATACCTCTTTCGACAAATATTCACCTCACTGCTAACAAAGAGAATTCATCTCTTTGCATTCGATTCAGGTCCGCTCCGGAATCGCTTCGTGAGCATACATTCTCTCAAGCCAGTGATGTTTGGAGTTGGGCTGTGACGTGCTGGGAAATGTGGACAAGTGGCGCCGTGCCCTGGCCAAGCATGGACTCGGACCAGCTGCTGCGTGCCTTTGATTCCGGACGTCGTCTCACGTGGCCCCGTTCAATTTGCCCTCGTAAATTGTATCAATTGATGTTGGCGTGTTGGCGAACGGATCCTGGGCAAAGACCGACATTTTCTTATTTAGCACAGCGTCTAGATAAGGTCAGTTTCGGGGAATCGGTTGTCTTTGTATTACATGTTTTTTCTCACATCTTTTCGACTTTTTAATTATTTGTCTTACTGTTTTTTTCAGAGTTCTTTGGCGGATTATAGTTGTTCGCTTGTTTTCTCGGCCGATAGGTTTTTCCTCACACGTCCACACCATTTTGCGACTTCGTGTATACTAGAACTACACAGGATTGTTTATAGCTAAATTCCGATAATGAGATTCATTAATTCATAATTAGGGCGCAGATTGCTGGGAAAGAATTCAACTAATCAGTTTCGTCTTCAGATCCGGTCGCTCATTTATTGAGCACCTCTCTTCTGTGATCCGCGCCTCATTAAGCTTATGTTCGAATGTTAAATCTGCGGATTCTATTTGGTCGAACAGCTAATGCATAATCCTTCAGGCTGGCAGTCAAATGATGAAAAAATCTGATAGGAAACTTCGGTATCATATTTTAACCGGGAGCGGTTACGCGATCCCAACCTGCATAATCACACAGAAAGTTAAAAAAAACGACATTCAGGCACCAACGCGTGTATCTGCTTTCCGGTGTATATTAGTTTCAATTCCCGATTTCAGGTGTATAATATTCAGTAAATTGCTACCCAATCAAAGTAATCGATAGCTATTTGCCCCCTCATATCTGTCTAGACCTGGGCAACCTGACAGTATCTTGGCTTACGTGCAGTCTCTGACTGTGCGTCACTTTGTCTGGATCAGGCTTGTGCTTTCATACCATACCATATAGTACTGGCGCTCAAGTTCCATACAACCATGACAAAAATTCCTGATTCTATGGCAAAGGACTACCGAATCCACACAGGCTGCTATGATGCGCATACACCTCGACTGTAACATGCATTCAATTTGCTTTTTCAATCGGGTCTGTATCCTGTAATTGAGCTTTACATTTGGAAGACCCTATGCTCATGTTGATATGATTTGCTACTGGTACGGAGCTCACTGTGGATACACACTGGAGTCTCACAGCCATTTTCCTCTACTAATATCTGTAGTGTCGAGGACCATTTGAAAATACCTCAACCCACATGCACTCTATGACTTTTCGACACATTGTATGGATACGTGTTTGTGATTTAGTACATGCGCACGTGTTTTCCCCAGGTCTTGGCACATTGATTATATCGTACCGTGCGGGCATCGAATTTTAGCAGCATATGATTCTGTATAATCCCGTGTTTGGCCTCATATCGCGCATCCGTGGTTTTCACTAACACGCGTCATCATTTGTCTGTCGAAAAACTAAACCAAATCAGATTGTTTTGCTTTTACGTAATCCATAGACCAGTGCACGCATACGCAACGTTGATACTCGCTCTATGGTTGGTTCTTTACGTCATACTCCGGGGCAATCTCTGACTGTGAAGCACTTCGTCTGGATACAGCCCTACGATTTCATACCTACATACGCCATGCCGGCTTTCGAATTTGTTAGACAGCCTATCCATTTGAACTCACTGACCGCCCGTTAAACGTGATTTGCACTGATAGTTAATCGACGGAGGAATTGTTATGCCATGAATTTTTTCAAACTGCTTGTATATACGTATACTGATGTATAAATATATGTACATGTATGTATATGTATGTATGTATGTATGTATATATGCATGTATGTATGTATTTATAAACAGCGAGTATAATCGTGAATCCAAGTGTGGATTAGCGTTTGGTGTCGTTTAATGATCAATCTTTTTTGCCACCGTTTGTCAATAGCTGTCATATCTCTTTTGCAAACGTCTTTGCACTGCAAGTGCAGTCTGCCCAAACGCCGAATTTTTGATTTCAACCCATCATAGAGTAGATCTTCTGTACATATGACCTAGCTGCCATAGCTTTTGAAAGCGTTTCAGCATTAGTCTATCCACGATATGTTCAAGATACGACGGATGCTTCGTAGATGGAAAGTATTCAGCTTCCATTTGTGTCTTGTGTGGATGGTCCAGCTCTTACTGTCACCAGTTAATATTTTGTTTTTCTGCAGATTCGCCCTTTCACCACGGTTGCGACGCAAACATTCGATGAAGCGGATCATCTCGGTCTCGATTCCGGTGATGTGATTGTCGTGATCGAGTGCAAACCGGACGCATTTTGGTGGCGTGGACAAAACAGACGCACCGGAGAGGTTGGCTCGTTTCCTCGCGGAATAGTGCGACTCGAAAATGTGCCACGTACGAATAAGCTTGTTAATGATGCTGCATTTGTGTGTTGTATTTGTATTATGGTGCTCATATCCCCTTCACTTACACACCACATCGGTTTCGGGCTGTTTGCCGTCATCCAATGGAGACAGTTGAAAATAGGTTCAGCGAGCCTTGTTTTTTCTTTATTCAACAGCTCGTTTGATTGTGTCTTTTGAGTTGTAGACACCTGACCTAGATTTTTACTCAACTCTGTGCAGTTGTTCACCTATTTGACCCACTTGCACCTCCCGCCAAAGTTTTATTATATTCCAATTGTATGATGGTCGGGCGTCGGTGTAACACTACCCTCGAACTGACAATGGCGAAAGGCTGTTTCATTTTTCGGATTACAGGCCGTAACGTGTTTCGTTCCAAGCTTTGCTGTTTCACATAGAAACCTTATTCGGTGGACTCCTTCGAGCAATTTGGCCTTATAGTTATCAGCGAGTTGTGTCCAAGATTGCGGTTATCACATACATCATCTATGCCAAGTCATGGCTGCGATTTATCCAAGTGACTATAAGTGGTGAAAATCAAAAATCGGTTGCCGGGCTTTATCATCTCGGTTTTCAGGGTGGTTTAAGCCGAATGTTGTTATCAGCTTGCAAACTTCCTGAAGGATATTTTTAAATAACAGCGCAATCGTACTACGCGGGTCCTACTGGGCTTAATCGATTTGCAACCGGTAATCAGCAGCATGCAGAAACGCGCTGTAATGATCCCCTTCTCGTATCTATTTTGGTCGGGTAACCTCACAATAGTTCAACCAACGTGTATTCAGCGACTGCGCGGCACTTTGTCGGACTCCAACTTTGTGCTTTCGTTCATCCTACAGTTGTTATTCAATCCATGTTAGTCACAATCATCTTAAATGCTTGTGGACTGACTTCCTGTGTAGCCAAATATTGGGTTTCCAGCTAATGAATCAACTCTGATTAAGACCCACGTGAGTTTACTTCTGCACGTGTCCCAAATCATTAGCACTACGGTTAGCGAGTGGTTTGCCGTGGGGTTCTTATGGAAGTAATGGGCCCTTCGGTTTAAATTGATCGATGGGCCAAGTATCTTGCGTTAGTTTGAACGGCCTTTTGTATCCACAAATTTTAAGTATACTGGGTTCTTTGGTTCAACTAAATCAAGGATCTGTAACCAATGCTGGTAATGCTCCACCAACATAAACATTCTGCAGGCTATTCCAGTTATGCCGGTGCTCTGTCCATCTTGTTGACCAAACCTTTCCGAAAATAATTTAAATGACCCACAACCACAAACAGGTAGCCGGATTTTGTTTTCATTTTTCCACGATATTGAAGGAGGGTTTTATGCAGTCCGAAGTAGCAGCTCAGAATTCAAGAGATGAACTGTTTGCCAAGCTACCACTGAATCGCAGGATCATCGGGTTTAAATGTACATGCACGAAATTGCAAACGTAGTGTCAGACACAGCACTGCGGATATATCATCAGGTTGCCCAGGACTAGACTTGCAGATGTGGAAAATGACAACGGCGCTCCAGGTTGTTTCCACGTGCATCTTTGTACCGGTAGTAATTCAGTTAGATATGAAACCACGTACTCTTAGTCACTCAATGTGCTGCGCTTTAATGGAGTAACCAAGGGCCGTCACCCTACGGTTGCCCAGGTTTAAGCTAATATGAATGCAAATGATATTCGCAACGACACTGTCATTTGTCACTCAATTGAGATTGTCGCTTATCAGCCACGGAATCAGTTCATTGATCTATTATGGCGTAATAGTTGAAATTACCGTCAGTGAATGCTAATAACAGACGCACATGTGACCTCGATAGAAAAATTTATCGTGACTAACGCTTGACCCGAATCGTTAAATGTGTGTCTAAGCTAAACAAAATCAACCTTGATGTAGGTTTAGACATAAACTTGGCATATTTCCTGGTTTCGACCTTTGCCAGATGAAGCTTTGATAACTTTGGTCAGCTTTTTGATTCCACGAGTGGTTTCATGCTGTATTCCTTCGTAGAGTTGCGGAATTAAAATTAGAATCCTCGACCCTTGGAACAATTTCACGCTGATAATGAAATCGTAGCTTTAAGCATAGTTTCCGTGCATTCCCTGCTGTATGCTGCCGTGCTAAAGTGATTTGCCAGCGGTAGTTAGCTGGGTGTGTGGTGGTTCAGGCTACGTGAAATTACAGTATGTGTGTAAAAAGTAAAAAGGTAACCACTCACAATAATTCTTCGATTGAATTGAAAGCGATTCTCCCCGGCTTGGCAATTGACTACTCCGCTCCAGACGTCAAAGTATTATCACCGAAGCAACCGCGGTAAATCCAAGAATTAGTTGCGGCTGAAATATGGAGCGGTCTTTTTATAGCAAGCAAGCAATCCTTCCACAACCCATAGCCAGAATTCCAAGCACGCAGTACGGGTATCAAAGGAGATGAGAAGAGCAACTCCGAGCGGACGAAAATTTATATTCGTAAAATCCGGGTACAATTCAAAAAGTGTACATTGATTGATACAAACAAAAATGTTTACAGAAAAATGCCATAGGTGCGAAACACGCTGTCGTCTCACTCCATTTCTATTCTCGTTCTCATATATGCCTAGCCCTATCAGCCTGTGATTGTGCTGCACCTTGCCTCGATCAGGCTTGCTATTTCATACACACACGTGGGCATTGAAATCATGTTCTCTGGTAGAAACACTACCATTAATAAGTCCATTATCATTCGAAGACTTCCCATCTCCTTTGCTGCTTGATTTATTCGTGTACTAAAGCTGGCTCGTAACGTGTGGGAGGAACATCTGCATTTCACTTGAGATATTCTGTTGAGCAGATGCTTCTCTCCTTCAACAATCTAATGATTGGGATTAGTGCAACACGCTTCCTTCTTTGAGCGAAATCATTGTGTTATCTCGACGTAGGTTAAGTGTTGTTTGTTCTCCGTCAACTTGGTCGCGTGACGTTGAGACCCGACGAAACGCGAAATCTCCTGTTTCAATAAGCGAAATCTTTAGTGGCACACATCTATCGTCCTTACGCGCATCGAAATTTTACATCGTTCACTCACCACTATGTTCATGAGCCATTTTACGTTCGTACAGTGTATTATTACTGACCGTCCAGTAAGTCTTTGCTTCTCTGCAAGCTACCCATGACCAGCCCTATCGTTTCACAACTCACCGGATTGCAAAAGACTTGACACGATTTCGAACTTGTACTCTTCATTTTATTCGAATTGATGCGAATCCTTTTTTCTGTTTTGTAATCTATAGCCTCTGAAGTCACCGTTCCAACCAACCTGAGTACCAGGCATTCGGATCAGAGGGAATCACTTAATCGCGTTTCCAATTGCTCGTGAGTGATTCGTTTTATGTTTATAATAACGTCGAGTGCCTAACCCCTCGTGCACGGATGTGCAATCGTTCAGCATCTCTGTGATGTACGTGCTAAATTGATTGACCAACGGTAGTGAGCTGCATGCTAAAACACGCTGGAGTCTAACTACCGTTTCTATTTCCCCGCCTATGTCTGTCTGGGCCTGGGCAACCTGACAGTATCTTAGCCCACGTGCAGTCTCCGACTGTGCGTCACTTTGCCTGGATCAGGCTTGTGCTTTCATACCATACCATATCCCCTTATAAAATGTTTACAGAGCTTTGGTTTCCAAATGTAGGTACTCGTGCATTTGTTTTGTACTGCACAATTTATTGATTCATGCAGTGAGATGCATATTGGAACACGTTGTAGACTTATTCCATTCCATTTCTACACACCCGTATGCCACACTTAATCTATCACACGGTACAATATTGTTTGAGTCAATGCTGCTGATTTCGTGCATAGAAACACACAGAGACCCTCGTTTTACTGGTTCAGTCCAGTCGAGTTTAGTCAATCAATCTTACTTTTTAGTATTTCCACTTTACGCTATATCTTTATACACCTGTTTTTTCTCTTTTCAACATTGAACGAAAATGTGTGGTGACCTTGAACTGCTCAACTTTAGTGATTGTCTTGTTCTTTTAATCAACTCGAGTCACTGAATGGTGCTTGAACAATATAGAAGAACGCGCTTTTAATCGTGATTTGAAGCTGACAAATTCGAATCCATTTTACCAGCCATAACGAATACTTGATACTTAGTATGGTGAATCATCGATCCGTCTTGATGTCAATCGAGGGTTGTTGTTGTTCTGTGGCGTTTTACCCCTAATGTTTGCACTCCTTGCTCAAGAATTCCGCGTAGAATGATTTGTTTCCTGACTCCGAGCACCAACAGTTAAGGATGGAATAAGCATAACTTATGATTCCCTATGGTAAAAAGTGCGTTGCCTTATATGAATCCATTTACCAAAGCAATTGAAAACCTCGGCAACTTCGCAACCCTACACTGGCCGACAACGCCTATATGCGTGACCCAGTCCCTCGTACGGCCTGCTGAAGTGCTTTCCCGTACTAGACTGCCTAGCCCTGTTGATTCTCAACGTCGTCGACGACCGTCTTCATGTTTTTTGTGTAGATTCGGGGCTGTTCGCTTCCCAGAGCTTCTGTGCTTCGGTCGATTCAATTATCCACGTTAAACACGTATATTGCGATTTAATACATCGATAACATTCCGTGATATTTTTCGTTTTACCCTCTCGTTCACATGTCGCTAATCGATATTTGTGCTCGTATTGTTTCCGTCCTCACAAGTGGATTGTTGATTTTCTCTTTGAACGATTTTTAAGTGTGCCGCTCGTAGTGCCAGAATTGCAGTAAAATTCTTTCTCTGTTGGTGAATTTTTCAAGATTGTTGTCCACGCGTAACTGTGTTCCAGGTGTGAGGTTTGCGAGTTGTAACGTTTTCATGAAGTCATAGACTATGAACTTGACACGATGTTTGCGAACAAGTAGAACGTGTTGAGCTTTTTCAAATGACCCCAATCGCCGTGCTAGTGTGATTCAGTTTCCGGTCGTGCGTGCGGATTTCAACGAGCGACGGTAGTGTTGTCAGATGTGGCTGCGAACCGAAGCTGGTGTGAACCGCTTAGTTTGTTTTGGTGTTTTGTCTCCTACTCTTTCGAAACAATGTAACGTTTTCGAATATGGAGAATTGTTTACTCACGTAAATACTAAGTCGCTATTGGATGTTCTTTTTTCGTCTACGACATTGACCAGGGCTCGCTGTTGTTAAGACCGTTTTTTATTTAAAAACATCCACTTTACACAATTTCCGATTTCTCCTTTCTTTCATTTACAATTCAAGATCTCTCCTCGCTAACCGGATGAACTCCAGACGATATAGCAGAAGCGCCTACAGCCACAAGTTCTCTTCTGACGCTACTCAAAATGACAATCTTGCGAACGAAACCTTATGGCATCCATTGCGGGAATTCCTCGGTACGGATAGTCTGAACGAATCACTTGGACCACGCTCGGACGACTCTTATTCTATCGTTTCCACTGACCGACCCGTAGATGCACCCCCTACACTGGATCATTACGATGATGAGGAAGATGAACGGTGCATGTTAGACCGAATGCCGGATGCAAGAATCGGATCCGCCAATGCGATTTCTTCTGCAAATCTGTCCAACTTTGCGCGAAGTCAGCTGTTTTCGTCAATGGCGACCAAGAACAAAAGTTTGTCCCGTTGTTTTTGTTGTTCTGTCTTCGTAGATTTGTAACTAACCTTCTGTCTAGGCCTGGGCAAGCTGACAGCATCTTAGCCCACGTGCAGTCTCTGACTGTACGGCACTTTGCCTGGATCGGGCTTGTGCTTTGATACATACATATATACATACATAACTAACCTTAGTTCGCTATTGAAATCGGAGGCAAAGCTGATTGATAATCCCATTTACTCATTTTCGAATTCTGAAGCTGATGCAACAAAGAATCCTGGCGAATATCAGGATTTACTGTTTTGGGATAGATAGGCCTGCCTCCCCTTTACGCTTTGTCTCTTATTTTATGGTCTCAATGTGATACAAGCGCCATAAAACGGTATTAACCGGGTGTTTCTAAAAGTTCGGCCTTCAAGCTAAATGGCACTTTTCTATTAAACTTAATCTCAGCATTCCGCAATCCTTTATTCTCTACTTGAGCCCGCGTTTCAGTTTGTTCTCATTTCGTTTTGATTTCTTCGGAGGTGTTTACTGGTTGATTGATTACACTCTAAAGAGACTATGAATGTTTTGTTTTGATTGGGCCCCCATTGAGTTGACCGCAAGATTTGGTTCAGTGGAATATTATCTCATCTTTAATAAGATTATAAAATTCTGTCGGAAATATTTCTTTGCGGTCCAAAAAGCGATTTTAACTGGTTGACAAAAACCCATCATGATGTGGCTGCAAACCGATCCCAGTAGCATTAGTGCGGTCTCCGACTGTGTTGCACTTTGCATGAGCCAGGTTTGTGGTTTTATACCTATGTATACTAGTTTTCTGATTCTTTTACTTGTGAATTTGCTCAAATGCTTCCACTTATCTGTGCGCAGATTAGAGTGTGCTAAATTGATTAAGCGCATGAGTCTCACTTCAGTTATCTCGATGCATCTGCTTACAACTATATCGACAGTCTTGCTGTCAATTGTTAAACGCTTTTTAGTCCGGTCAACCTGACAGTATCGTAGTCCATGTGCACTCTGTGGCTGTGTTGTACTCTGCCCGATTCCAGGCTTGTAATTTCATGCATACATATTTCTATTATGTTAACCTTCTTCGTACCATAAATTGTCCGATTCTCTGTCTGTGTTGACTGATTACGATGTTAGCTTGCAAAGTTGTTATACTAAGATCATCACTCGACGTGTCCCTTCTTTTTCAAAATGATATTGGCTGCACTAGAGCCCACGTGATTTAGCGGTTTAGTACCCATTTCACACTATTTAATCTTATTCTTTTATCCTTTACAGCTCTACCTGATTTGTACTCTTTTACCACGTCGCTACCACCTCCTCCCGGTCCTGTCGAATATTTTGCGAGCGTGGCGGATGAGAATGGTCGAGACGTCGCTCCCGAGCCTCCTCGTCAGTGTGCAACGACATCCGCGTCTGGAGCGCCGCAGCACACCACACGTTCACAACCTGACACTACCCCACCTCTGATCGATTTCCACACCGTCTTTCAAAGACCAATGCCTAATCGGACCTACGCGTTCCCTGTACGTTTGGAATCTGTTCGCCTCAATTCTGTCTAACACCTCAATTTATTGTCCTGCCCCTCGCTGATTCGAGCCCACTGCAACAATAGTTTAGATGATCTTATTACGGCTTGATTACGTTGTCGCGAACGTAACCATATAAGCGAATAGTCGACGAAACACAGTTTTCAATTATTAGGGTAAAAAACTTAATTGGTTGATAGATTGCAACAATTGATTGATCTATATTTTGTACGTTTTACTTTGTACGACATTGCACTGCTTTATTTCATTTCACATTTGTTCGCCCAATCTGTCTTCAGATCCCATCGGCGCCAATCTATCAATCAAGCGTTCCTGGTTGCTTTCCCGTTCGACGGTTTCAAGGTTATGGTTTCCCCACATCACATTCCCATTTTATCCCACACAATGTATCACCACAAGTTTCTAGTCATATACCAGTTCCAAACAATCAAACGTGGACCAGTTTTTCTGCTGCTGCTGCTGCGTCTGTGTCTGGCGATCCGTTTGAGTTAGATGCTTTGCTCAAATCGATTCCGGATCCAAATACTCCTAACGACGAAAGCCGAGCTACAACCCCAACCCCAGATCAATGTCAGCCTCCATCGACTAATCGTGTTCACATGGAAAAACAACTTTTACAAGGAGCTGGTAAGCATCGACACATTGTTCATCCCTTTAAAATTGGGCTGCCACACACGCGAGAGAGATAGTCCAAATAGCTTTATTCGAAATTGCAGCCCTGCTCTTTGAAAGTTTCCACAAATAACAACCAACACACTACTCTTAACAAGGTGTCTTGACAATAATTTTCACAAGGAAATCAGCGGTAACAGTACTAATTGAATGTAATTGTCACTGCACCCTACTCTTTATACGGTTCGAATATTCGTTTCAATTCACGCTGACCCTACATTACGTGATTTGTTGCACTAAACTCGGCTCCAATACCAGAGGTTTAACCTTAGTTTTTCTGTAAACACAACAGCGCAAGTTTTGCTGAGCTTGGTCAGTTATCAATGTTTCATTTGTACCTATTCTTCTGTGCTAAATTGATTGGCCACTAGTAGTGAGCTGCATGCTGAAACTCGCTGGAGTCTCACTACCATATTTATTCTCGATTTCTCAGTGCACGGATGTGCAATCGTGCCGTACTTCTGTGCTGTGCGGCTAACACCGTGCTAAATTGATTGGCCACTAGTAGTGAGCTGCGTGCTGAAACACGCCGGAGTCTCACTACCATATTTATTCTCGATTTCTCATATCTGTCTAGGCTTGGGCAACCTAACAGTAATATCACCCACGTGCAGTCTCTGACTGTGCGGCACTTTGCCTGGATCAGGCTTGTGTTTTCATACCATACCATACCTATTCTTTTCAGTAAACGTGGTAGCAACTGCGTGTTCAGCTGCCGAAAGATCAAAGTACACTGTACCAATCTTTCTATTGTTATCTCTCTGTCTGCGTATATGAACGTGGTATTAGAGCAAATTCACACTTGCTGCCCAGTGACAGTGATAAGTTTAATGGAGTTTCAATCATTCATTATAGAAATATATCTCTACTCGCCGTGAATGTCTGCGCTAGCGACATTGGCTCTACTGACACTTGAGTCGTTCGTATTAAATTTAATTGGACTTGGATAGCCGTTATCGTTACTTACGCACTTACGTTGCCAATGTTGCCATCATAAGTTGCGATACTTATCGAATGCCTTCGGGTTCATTTTCTGATTTTAAACCACAGCTTCTTCACATCCCACTCTGCCGACCACCACTCAACAAGCGAAACTACCCGATCAACCAACCTGTCCTGTGAGTTTTCTCGCAAGCCTTTTATTTCCCAGTATTCGGCCTCCTTTTTCGAACCCATTATTTTGCTTACTTGAAATTTTAGACCAATTCCAATGATCACCACTGAGTAAGCGTGGCTTTGAGGATCAAACTCCACTGTCGCAATGTGCCTTTGATGTGCTATGCACCCAGTCTGTAACAGATACATTCAAATGTGTCTAGATTTATCGGCTGCGTTGCCACCTTTGCAGTGTAACTTTCGGCACTTCACACCCGTTTGAAATGCTTCTGTGGTGTCCTTGGCTTAGTTCTCGTCATTGATTTAAACTGTCCGCTTGGTTTTATTCTCCATGTCGCTTTTTACGTTCTCTAATCTTTTCAATGTTCGTGTCTTTTTATTCGTTAATTCCTTGTTCAACAGGCGCCAAATGTTCAGACTATCCTAGAATCACGTGAGTTGCTTTCTTTTCTTGACGTTTGGTTTTGTTGAAACAATGTCGACAATTTCATGCATCACCGTGTACTATGGTCTCTACGACTGCATTTTGTAAGGGCTAATGGGAAGTGCTACAACTTATCGGTTCCAATTGAAATTACAACAGCTATTGGCAATAAGGAAGCACGGCGATTTCCGTCTTCCGGCCTTCTTTTTTCACGTTGTATGCATGGTGTCATCAAATTTGGGTGAACAGGTTATGTGGCTTGATTTTAGATAGCCTCTTTGTGTTTCTTACTTTGTCCATACACACAGGATGCCCAGTAAGTTGAAAACTTGCAGAATGTGCGATTGTGAAATCTGTTTGCTCTGCGCCGATACTCCCGTGATATCTTCATTTGTCACCGGTGATAAGCTTCATGAGGAACCACACTTGATTCCCACTACCCTGATCCTTTTCTTATATCTGTCTAGGCTTGGGTTACCCGACAGACCTCAGCCCAGGTTCAGTCTATGACCATACAATATCTCGCATGGCTCCAAACTTGTGATTTCATGGATTGTTAAATGCTTTAATTGCGTATGCTTTATTTGGACCTTCTTACTTATGTTATATATTGCCCGAGTAGAACCCAAGTATTAATTGCCCAAAATGTTTAACACTTAAAACCTTTTATGCTATTAGTCACAATTGACTAACTAACCCAACACTACGCGTAGCAAGAACAAAGGCAGTCCGTTTAGACAAAGAACTTTACCGTCTCTGACCAAAAAGCCATTAGGCTGCAGCTCGTATGTATTTATACACTGAATCATTATGGCCGACAAAATGGGCCAACCAGAATCGAGAATTATAAGTCATAATGAGTTTTTGAGGAAAATAATCATATTTCCTCAACACCTCCCCTTTTGAGATTCTCAATGCCGGGACTGGTGTGGATTGACCTGCAGCGGTTTCACAGGTTTGCTTTTCCTGGTTGTCCAGCGACGTGGTTGCAGACTTCGGTCAGCCGGTATTTCGGTCGTGATAGATTCACCTGGTGTTGGAAGGTTGAATGTTTCATGCAGTATGTCCTGTGGTATCCGGGTCTCGACGAGCTTATCGGAGGTTGCGGATCTCAGGCGTAACTGATTTCTGTGTCGTGTCACGACACCGTTTCCAACTTTGACATCGAACATTACACTGCCTCCGCGACGAATGATGTTACCATCGATCCACGGTGGACTTGATGTTCTGTAGTCTCGTATGTGGACTGCAGTTCCTGGTTCAAAGCACGACTGTTGATTCTGATTGAGCGGCAGTTTGGTTGACTTGGGAAGCATAGCATTGTTCCAAGTACGTAGCTTCCTGCCCATGAGTGCTTCGGCGGGGGTTTTGCGGCTGGGCAACGTATCGTTCGGCGTAGTTCTGTAAACCAGCAGAAAACGTTGCAGACTATCGACGGATGTCCCCTCCCCACGTGATTTTTGAAGAGCACGCTTGAATGTGTCGACGAAGCGTTCGGCCTGGCCATTTGACTGAGGATGGTAAGGCTGCGACCGTAGATGTGACACATAGTTCTGGCGGCAAAATTCGGCGAAAACGTCCGAGGCATTATCGGACACGAGAGTTTCTGGTAATCCCTGCTGACTAAACAAACGACGCAGTGCGCTGATCGTGTTGCTGGATGTAGCAGTTGACATCTCGATGATTTCGGGCCATTTCGAGTAAGAATCGACCACAACGAGGTACATGACCCCGTTTATTGGACCAGCGAAATCGATATGAATTGGTTGCCACGGGTTTTCTGGTGTAGGCCATGGTGCAATTGGTACACGGTTTGGCATCTTGGCTGCCTGCTGACATTGACGACATGACTTGACGAATAGATCAATATCTGCGTCCATACCAGACCAATAAGCGAAACTGCGAGCGATCGCCTTCATGCGTTGAATGCCTGGGTGCCCATTGTGGAATTGTCGAAGGACACGAGTGCGTAGATTCTTTGGAACAACAACGCGATCATTGAACATTAGGCACTCGTCAATAATTGAAAGCGATTAACGTCTTTGGTAGAATTGCGATAGTTCCCCAGCAAGCGTAACTTTCGGTCAAGCACAGTGAGTATAGGTGATTGCTTGCAACAACGTTTCGTCTGATTGCGTACATTGTTTAATGTTCTCAGTTCTGACAGGCAATCCTCGCACTGCGTCATCGAATTGTCGCTGCATAGCTTGCTCGCTGGAGACGCATGCAAAGACAGTATCCTCGTCTGGTTGATCTCGAACCGGGATTAGGCTGGACAGCGCGTCCGCTTGACCAAAATCTTCGGAACGGCGATATTGTATATCGAAATCGTATCCCAATAGTGTGAGAGACCATCGTTGTAACCGGTTTTCAGAATGTGCTGGTGTACCTTTTTTCGAGCCGAATATCGAAATCAAAGGCTTGTGGTCGGTTAGCAACGTAAAGTGACGGCCATAGATCAACTTATGGAATCGTTTGACCGCGAAGATGAGAGCTAATGCTTCCTTTTCGATTTGACTGTAGTTGCGTTCGCTGGAGTCAATGATCGTGAAGCATGCATGGTCGCCTTCTCGTTTCCATCGGGAAACCTGTGAAGAATTACATCACCAACACCATATCCAAATGCATCGGCTGCCACGACGATTGGCAGCTCTGAATCGTAGTGCGTCAGTAACATGTTAGATGCTAACAGTGATTTTGGCTTCATATAATCTGTTTCGCATTCTCGTGACCAATTCCATGGGACATCATTTTGAAGAAGTCGATTGAGCGGTGAACGCACAATGTGGAGGGATGGCTGGAATGCACTGTAATAACTGATCAAACCAAGGGATGATCGCAGGGATGCAACATCTTTTGGAGCCGGCATCTGCTGGATTGATTGTATGTTGCAGCAGAATGATAGTTTTTGCGTAGTTATCCATTTATATTTTTCAAGGATTGCTATTGTCGTGTATTCGCAGTCAGTCGAATGAAATGTGATGGCTATTGCTTTCCCGTCACCAAAACATATCCTTTAATCATGGGCATATTGCGCTCTCCTTCTACCGGTGCACAATCTCACCTTCGAGGGTTGCGCAAACAGGGCACAGTTCTGTCATCTTTCCGTCGTACACACAGACCACCTTAAGCTTCTCGTACGAGCGCACTGTCGCCATAGTTTTTTTTCATCCTTGGATTTTCGGTCTTGTCATTTTCACGCGTTTTTTCTCACAGGAGAACCATGCTTCCACGTGTCACCATCGCAATCAAGCCCACAATCGCCCCGCAACAGTCGCATGCTGTTCGAGGTTTGTTTGTTTCTTTGGCGTGCAATAACTTTCTGCTACTACGTGCTCCCATTTGTTTTTATAGATTCACAACCCGTTTGATGGCATTCCTATGATGTTGAATTTGACATCCTTAACCCTTATTAGTCGAATGGGTCAAATTCGGTACACAAAATTTAAAGGTTTATGATAGGATAAATTAGACAAATCACTTCCGTATGCCGGGAGTATCGGATTCGGCACACGTTCTGCTCTCGTTTGATACGCGTTTGAGACGGCTGAGCCATGCGGCGCGCCAGTTGTCAACAAACTTCGGAAGTGAGGTGACGCTTATAAAATAATTCAGGCAGTTAAGGGTCAAGAGACAGACGGCCAGGTCACTTCGATTTGGCTGGTGGGGCTCTTGCTTTTGTTTGGGGTCGGCTTGTTTTCAGTTTCTTCATTCTATGCACGGTGTGCAGCTGGTTTATGTCTAGGATTTGATAAATCGACGCTGAGTCGTTCTTGCTAATGTGAGCGGTGTTCATCCGTTAATAACGAAATGATTTCGTGTTCAGCAATTGATTGGAATATGTCTTGGACCGATCGTGTATTCTTGATGGAAAGAAATTTGTGTGCAATCGTTTAGATAAGATTTTGGCAACGTTTCACCTCTGACACAAAAGCTTCGTCAGACCAAGGGTGATGGTCAGGACAGGGAACATAACTAAGTAACGGTCAACCCACCACTGCTGTTTCTACCGTACCGCTGAATAGCCTATAATAAACCTAGAGGGTATCACGTCACATTAGCATGACCAGGATCTGTGTTCGATTTGCCAACTACATCAATCTTATACAAGTGAACACGGTCAAGGTCGGTTGACACAGCGACCCACATGCGTAAAAGTACCTAACTAATGGGGTTAATGGGTGAATGACGGAAAAGCATGCAAATGAATATTTTGTTTAATGGGGTTAAGGTTATACCATTTTTGAAGAAAACGAAAATTTTAATTAAGATGAATATGGGCGGAATGATTTTGTGTTCGTTGTGTCACTCGATTACACATTTTTGGCTATCCGAGAGACAGACTCCACGATTGTTTTTGTTTAATTGATAAAGTAACTAGAAGTATTGCCCCTCGTCGTTAACTCTGAACAAAGTTTAAAAAAATAATTTCCCCGTGCTCTTGATTTGAGAAGCGTGGTGATGACGATGGTATTTGTAAAAAAATGTCCCATTGCGTTGCATGCATCTGCCGGGTCCACGTTGAGCGGTAAACTTCACACACTGCCATGAATCCACACAGCTGGTCTCATTGCGATCCGATTGCAATCCATGGTGGATGGTTTGGAACACCACGAGTTACAATGGCACGCATCATACAAAGGCGTCTTTCCCACACGTACAATCAAACCTATTTAATTACTTAAACTAAATTCAGAGCTGAAATAATTTACGATTGAAACATTGCTGTTTGCATGCCTGTCGGCAATTGCACAAGAAGAATAGATATGAATTACTAAGTGAGAATTACCTCAGAACGTCTTCAACGTGACGGAAGATGTTTGTCACAGACTGCGAAGCGCAAGTTTCTCGCGGTTCTGACTGATATGCAACGAATGTGACTTTATTTTTCGCTATTTCATCGGACGACGAAGATTCATCCAACCTCCCGAGATGATCCCCCAAACAGTTTGTTTGCGAGCGCGATTCAAACTCAGGTGTTCAAAAGCAAACACTCCGATCAGGTTTTGGCAGCAATGCCGTTCGGAGTTGAACGTAGTCAAACACCGAATTAGACGAGTGAAGGTGTAGCATCGGTGGTACTGACTCACTCAACTGAGTTTGTTAGGAGAAACGATCAGGTGGTCAATCAATGTTATGGCGAGCTAGGATGAAGAAACTCATCATCGCGCTAGGCTCTGTGCGGCGTATTCGTTTGCCTGGGGGTGGGGTCCAAAAGATCCAACCCACCGACTTCACTTATGGATATCTGTGTTACCCCTGAGATGGTGTCTGCTGACTTTGGTCATTGTGCGAATATATCGATTGTGAAAGACACGTAAACAACGCAGATTTCTTTTCCCTGGTTCATATTTGTGTAACGAAATCCGCTGCATTTTCGATTTTTATTCCGTACCCTTCGCTTCGGTGTGAAATATTTTTGTCACTGGTTCATTTTCTAACTATTCAGCAACATTGTTCCAACACATTTGATCGTGCGTAGTTATTGATTACAAACTTGGATATTTTTAATTCATTCATGTTTAGTGTTGAGTGCGATACAGCTTTTCACATGCGATATCCCATTTCAGGTGAGATGCATTCAATCACAATTGCCCAGCTGCACTGAAGAAGAGGCACGCCGCGCTCTGAGCTATCTTCTTAACCCGTTCATTTTTCTCCCTCCTCATCTTATTGTGCCACCACCGCAAACTTGCAGTTTCACGCCCGACACTCGACTTCCTTCCGAGTCATCCTCTCAAATCCAATTGGCTATCCGCGTGGTCTTAGCCCACCGGTTACTTCAGCTCGGCATCGCAGACATGGAAACGTGCTGCGAAGCGCTAAGTTTGAATCGTTGGAATTCGAGCTTAGCCACCGTTTGGTTGTTGAATCGGCAAACCGCCAAGGTTTAACCACTCGATGTATATTGATTCGCCGTTTTCGTGACTTACTTATTTCACCCTCTTTCTCCCATTTTTCATCACAACTAGTATTACGTTTGTTTGCTGAAGCATATTTCCTTTCCCCATGTGTTCCATTCACGTTTCTTTGTTTCCTTGTTTCTAAGGCTCGTGAAGTTTATTATACACTTCACGTATTCCTTCAACTGTGTTCAACACGATAGATTTGAAAAGTCGTTTTTTGCCCGAAAACGTCAGAGACCACTAAAAGTCCGATCATTTCTTGTCCACTGCTGGAGGTCGAGTAATTAATTATGCATGTGCCATCCTGTGTAATTCGATTAGGTTAAACCAGGTTTGTGGGTTGTTCGAGGCTGGTAAACGCGTCTGCTATAATAGTACATTATACAACGGGAAAGTTACAACAACAGTATTTCCAGGTAACCAATCGCCAAGTGCCGGATCTAGTGGGTTTCAATTGGGAACCTGGTTGTCGTTTGTTGCTGTGACGCCCGATAGCGTGTATCTTCAATGGACGTTGATATTATTATTATTATTATTATTAAGCTCCCTGCTATGAGATTTAGCTGTTAATGGTGAATAATTTCAACATTTGTCTTCTGTTGCTAGTATACTTGTCGGGGTTGTTAGTAGCTCACCACCTGTAATTGCGTTTTCGGGTTATTTTAGGTTTGGTAGAACTCTGTAACATAGTTGGAAAGTCCAGAAGGAAACCTTGAATACTGACACCCACTGCTAGGTGTGCTTGTTTGAAAGTTTCAACTAAATGCTCAGATTGATGTTGGATAAGGCAGAGTGTGTTTATGGTACAGCACGAGGCGTGCACTATCGTTATTAATAATCTCACTTTTGGGCCATTAGATTGCGGTGTATATGATGGTAAATATGTTTGGTACAGTATGCACGACAAAGCACTCCAAACGATATAGAGGAGAATTGAGTACATTCGTTGGAAATGATCTTTCAAACTGGCCCAGAGTAGCTGCAACGGCAGCTCATACTTGCTATAAACAGTCGCTGGCGTGAGCTAGCCAAAGTGACACATCACAATTGTAACAGGACAACGCGTTCGCGCATAATATTTACCATTTAGTAATATCCTATTCAAATGTATTTTTCTTCGCCATTGTGGCTGACCGCTGAATAAACATCTGATATCTACAGAATTTCGCTTGCTTGGTATGTCTAGCAAAGATAATTGAATGCGATCGGTTAAAGCATTTTTGAGTAATGCTTCGCTTCTGACACAGAACATTCGTCCGACCAAGGGTGATTGTCCGAACAGATAATGTTTTACCTTACCGTTTAGCCCCTGTAGTAGACTGGATCAGTTGTAGATTTGTCTAACACATTAATCTGGACATAAAATAGCAAACTGAAAGATGTTATGAATAACTTAAAAGTAATGGTTTCACGCTACTAACGTAGCGTTAAGGAGAGTTTCTTAAAAACACTAACACTCCTAAATTTTACGGTCTGCCTATAATACAAAGGGTGTATTCCTGTAAAAACACTCGTCGATATGATAGGATCACAAACACGATTTAGTGTGACGTGGCTTATTTGTCAGTCGGTACAGATGAATGCGCTGCCGCTGTGTCGAAGAGGGGTTGTACATTAAAACAACACGCCCGCATTTGGAATGCGTTTTGCACCCTCTAAGTGCAGTGTTCTGCTACAGGACATCGACTTATCAAACAGCACTTTATTACTTGACAATCAGGCGCTTGAAGTTGTAGATCGTTTTACGCATCTCGGTAGCTGTATCAATAATTCTGCATCGTTAGATAACGAGGTCTCGGCACGCATTTCTAAAGGGACCGTAGCATTCCGCAACCTAGGTCACTTCTGGCGTCAGAAAGGACTCTCTGTTACTCAAGGGTAGAGTCTATAAAGCGACAGTTCGGGCTGTGTTACTGTATGGGTGCGAAACCTGGACCTTACGTAAAGAACACATTCGGCGTCTCCAAGTATTTGACAACCAATGTCTCCGCAACATTCTAGGAGTTAGCTGTCACAATCGCATACGCACCGATGCTCTCCGAAATAAGTTGTTCGGTAGTAATGTTGATATAGAGAAGCAGATCAACCTGCCTAGGTTACGCTGGTTGGGTCATGTTTTACGGATGCCGGACCACCGTCTTCCAAAACGGATTCTTTTTGCGACGCCACATCCCAATTGGCGTAAATCTCGGGGTGGCCAAACCGTCACATGGCATAGGCAGTTAAAAACCCTTACTAGTAACCTTTCCAAAGTCGGTGCAGCGCGTCTTCCAGGCTGGTGTCGCCGCGATCCGATATCGCAATGGCTAGTTACGCTTCAGGATATGTCCCGAAACCGTGTTCAATGGCGGCCTTGCACTAAGCATCTTCTTGGAGTGTTTGCTTAACCTTGTATGTTGTCAAACGGAGTGACGAGAAAAGCTTGTTATGATGCATGACAGTGAAAGCCGCAAGGAAGCTGCCATACTGATGTCGCTCTACTCGTTCACGAAACTTGTTTAAATGCATGTTCCATTCGAAATGTAGGCACCTCTTCCCAGTTTGTTTGTGCTTACTCTTTTATGACGATGAAGAGAACAGGCTCACCCGGTATAGACAATATACACGCAAACATTTTGCACAATCTATCTTCCGAGTTGGCAATACCGACATCTGACGTATTCACGATGATGTTCGAGCAGAGCTTTGTACCAGAAACTTGGAAAACTGCCCTGATTAGTCCCATCTACAAGGGTGGTAAAAGAAATGATCCTTTAAACTATCGCCCGATAGCGTTATTACCAGTGCTATCCAAAGTAATGGAGTCCATAATAGCTGATGCCTTACGGAATCACTTTGAGATTAATAATTTAATCTCCGAGGCACAGCATGGATTCAGGAAAAAACGATCCTGTCTGACAAACTTGCTATTAGCAAAAGAATCTTGGTCTGAGCTACTGGATGCCGGCCACTCCGTGGACGTAATTTATATCGATTTCTCAAAAGCCTTCGATCGTGTGAATCACGAAATACTTTCGTCGAAACTACTCACCTACGGAGTACAGGGTAAACTCCATGCATGGATTAAAGAATGGTTGATATCTCGTGAGATGTACGTGAGAGTCAAAAACGAACTATCCGAGTCGATTAAAGTTGCCCGTGGTGTCCCACAAGGATCAGTCCTCGGACCGCTTTTGTTTTTAATATATATAAACGACTTGCCTACTGTATTACAGTCGTCCGTGCTTATTTTCGCTGATGACGCAAAGCTTTGGCGCAAGATAGACTCCACAGACGACACACAGAACCTGCAACGGGATCTCGATATGATTCACACTTGGTCCATAGACAACGAAATGCCCCTGAATGCTTCGAAATGCAGCCTATTGTCTCTCAACAGCAAGTCGAGCAAAGAATATTATCTTGGTCGCACTGTTATTAAACCCGCCTCCTCCGAAAAAGATTTAGGTGTGATTATCCAATCAGACTTAGGAAACTCAATGCAATGTCGACTGGCTGCCTGCAAAGCTGAAAACAACTTGGGTCTCCTTAAAAGAGTCCTAGGTTCGTTTGACCCCAATATTGCCTGCAAATTGATTTCAACGTACATCCGTCCTCATGTTGAATATGCTATACCGGCATGGGATCCTTGGTTGAAAAAAGATATTCTGCTATTAGAAACTCCACAGCGCAGAGCGACAAAACTCGTCCTGGGACTATCAAATTAATAATAATAATAATAATATATATTCTTGGATATCCAAGGCATGCAGTACATGATCAGTTTATCAAATTTGAAAAGCAAAAGAAAATAGTACAGTGCAAGTGACCGAAGTGAGCGGGATTTTTAAACATTTTTTTCCGTTTAATAAGGGAAATTAATATACAGTAGGTAAGAAAAAATTATCAATGTCTAATAGAAATAAAATTTCATTTAAATTATGTCAAGATTCACGAATGGCAAGGATGCAAGAAACAATGGAGAACAGAAATGGAAGGTAATTATGGAAAAAGTGGTGCGAATTGTAATTATTTTGTCATGAAAAATTGATAAATAAATTATATATGAATAAGTTCATGTTTTTACGGAAAGTTTGAATAAGAAAATTGAAAAGGGAACGTAAATCCATCGGAATAAGAAAATCTAAGTAATTGTGGGGGATGAGAGAGGGTGTGGCTAATAGCAGGGAGTAGGCAGTAGGGTGCTGTGCTCCAATACACTTGAAGAATTGTCGACCAATCGAACCAAAACGTGTTTACCAGCCGGATTTTCGTTATCTGCAGGAGAATGAATCGCATACGGAACAAATCCCGGGCGGATAGATTTCGAGCCAATTACAGTGATGGTTCGTTATTCGAAGACACTGGAATATAATGAAAGATTTTCTCTTCACCAGCACGGTGAGAGGTCATCAAAGTAAAATAGTACATCATTTAAGAGAAATAAGAATGTACATTTAAAAAAATAATGTTTTTTTATAGTTTTTATACGTTTTTTTCATGTTTTTGGTAGATTTTTTTAATATTTTGCACGTTAAGATAAAAAATGAGACATTTCTAGGCCTCGTGAGAAATAAAAGACAGTTATATACATAATGGTGTATAGAAAATGTTATCGAAGGCAATGTTGAGATTAATTTGTGTAAAAGCATTTCTAGGGTCTGGTAACCTGACACTTGAATGGCCAGTTATCCAGAGAATACTATCTGAACTCATAATATACTAATATATGCAGATATATAAGCAGATAATGGTTAAGGATATGGTTATATGGTAAAAATGATTATAAAATGCACGGTTACGATGAAGATGTGTAACAAGATATCTTAAGGTCCGATAACCTGACACTTGAATGGCCAGTTATCCAGAGAATACCATAAGACATCATGATATACTAATATGTGGAGAAAGATGTGGGATTAGAAACGCGACTTAAAATATTGAATTTGCATTCGGCTGAATACAGACGGAAACGAGGAGCACTTATATTCATTTGGACAGTGCTTAATCAAACAAATCATCCTTGCGGTCATTTGTTTCATCTTTCCCATAACACACATCTGCGAGGTCACCAATTAAAAATTTACCAACAGCATAGCAGGTTGAACTGCCGCAAATATGCATTTTCCGTTCGCAATGTGCAACTGTGGAACAGTTTACCTACTCATGTGGTACAATCTGGAACTGTTGAAGTTTTCAAAAATCACTAGATATCCACATGGAAAAGTATGTTTTTTATGTTTGACAATAATCTAACAATATTTTGATATTTTTTACCATCCGACCCGATGTACATTTTTGTGGGTCTTGTAAAGCATAGCTTTTTACCTGCATATAATCTATGAATAAATCTATGAATAAATCTATGAATAGAACCCGTAGCAATTTAAGTGCCACCCTTCCCCATCTTTTAGGATTTTACTTTTTCATGGTTGTGTGGCAGTTAAGCATTCGGTACGTGCTACCGGTGTAATGCTGTCTGTGATGACGATACACTTGCCGAGCGGTGGACGTCGTTCTACGATTTCCATGTGAATGTGAATGTTGTAAATCATGGGTGGTCAGCCAATAGCTGAACATTAATAGAATTATAGTTATCGAAATGTTGTAGGAAAAGTTGTAGGACAGTTTCTCCGGTAAAGGTTTCAAGAAATAACAGTGTGTCAAAGGATTTGATAATATCTTTTCAAGGTAATTCAAGGTTTTTAATGGTCTAAAAATCAACAAGCTTAACAACAACCATATGATGGTAAAAATTGAAATTGAAGTGTATAAGCAATATAAGAACAGTAAGAACAGTAAGATTAAACAGTATATAAGTGTTCTGGAAACGAATAATGCAATAAAAATTCGTCTAATTTCGTTTTAAAGTCATGCAAGTTAGTGGCGTGAGCAACGGTTGAAGGTAAACTGTTCCAAGTAAAACAGACACGGACGGAGTAAAAATACCTTCTACAGTTCAGACGGGAATGGGGTACGACCAGCACATATTCATGGGTCCGATAATTCCTCGTATCCCTTAGCGTGAATAAATCCTGTAAGGGATGGTTCGGGGTATGAAAAGTTTTGTAAAGTAAGATAAGGTCTCCTCTGATTCGTCGATAGGGAAAATCGAACAGATTCAGTTGAGCTATCCTTTCTTTATATGGTTTGTTTTGGATGCTGAGAACTAGTTTCGTTGAGCGGTGATAGATTCGCTGCATAAGTTCCACATCCCTCTTGAGCCACGGAGACCATGACTGCACACCGTATTCCATTACTGGTCTCAAGTATGTATTCATGATCCTTGGGAATATCTTGCTCGAAATTTTTCCAAATACTC
Source organism: Atriophallophorus winterbourni (assembly GCA_013407085.1). Lineage (NCBI taxonomy): Eukaryota > Metazoa > Platyhelminthes > Trematoda > Plagiorchiida > Microphallidae > Atriophallophorus > Atriophallophorus winterbourni. The sequence continues at coordinate 133,706 of JACCGJ010009147.1, forward strand.
GTTTGAGTAGATTTAGGACACGTTTTGCTTTTTTAAAGGCAGTGTTAGTTTGAAGTGAAGTTTTTAAACTGCGAACTATCCAGACAC
>JACCGJ010009148.1:0-17881 GCA_013407085.1 Atriophallophorus winterbourni
TTTGATACTATCCTTGTTTTCAATAAGATTGCTCATTTAAAAATGGAAAATAATATTTAATTTTAATTTTTCTGTTATCTATGATTACATGCACTTGAAATTGATTTGTTTTGGTAACATGGATGCCAGTGGAGTTCACACGAGTCGACTCTACATTTCACCTTTTGTGGAATTTATAGTTTTTAAAATCAGAACGTAATCGCTTAACAGTAACCGATCGAGAACTGTATATTAATCTTTCCTGGATAATTATGTTTTCCCCGTTCGAGTGTACAACCAAATGCCAACAGTAGAAGTGGAAATCCCGATGACGGCCTTTACGACGCCATTTGGGTCATGAGGATGTGGAACTTATGCAGCGAATCTATCACCGCTCAACAAAACTAGTTCTCAGCATCCGAGCCAAACCATATACAGAAAGGATAGCTCAACTGAATCTGTTAGACTTTCCCTATCGACGAATCAGAAGAGACCTTGTCTTACTTTACAAAACATTCCATACCCCGAACCATCCCTTACAGGATTTATTCACGCAAAGGGAAACGAGAAATTATCGGACCCATGAATATGTGCTGGTCCTACCCCATTCCCACATGAACTGTAGAAGGTATTTTTACTCTGTCCGTGTGTGTTTCACTTGAAACAGTTTACCTTCAAACGTTTCTCAATCCACTAGCTTGCATAAATTTAAAACGAAATTAGACGAATTTTTATTGCATTATTCGTTTTTAGAACACTTATCTAGTGTTTAATCTACTTCCTTATATTGTTTATACACATAAATGTCAATTTTTACCATCCTGTGGTTGTTGTTAAGCCTGTTGCTTTTTAGACCATTAAAAAACCTTGAATTACTGCCTGCCGCTGTGAGATTTTTACTCCTAAACTGGACATCTCAGTCATTTGAATCACGTTGTGGAATATGAGATGGTCATGCGTTTGCAATATACATCCATAGTAAACATCGACAGAGGGAAACTGAAACAACATAAGCTTATGCGGTTTAAACGAAACCTGTTTGATTCCCGTTGCATACTGCGAATCATGTTTAGCGTATCATTCTGGTCAGAAATAGTATCAATCTCCACTACAGGTTGTTCCAACGCAGTCTCCCCATTAAGCAGATTCACAAGAATTTCGTAATGAAGAACAATACTCGTTCAAATCAATCCAGCGTTATGGAAGAGTTAAAAGTTAATTAAATCGAGCGTAAGGATTTTTAGTTCCCACCCATCCCTGTCTCTTCGGATATCATCGTGCCATGGTTGAATGGCATTTAAACATGCGGTACTTGCTACCGGTGATCCTGTTCCCATAGATGATGATGATGAGAAAACCAATGTATAGTGTTGCTCAGATCTTTTTACACTTTTACTACAAAGCCAATGTTAGATAGGGTTATTATAAACAACCACGGCGTTCAAATACGTGATTCACGGTCAAGCGCTCATGGTGCTGATGAGGGCACTTTAGCAAACTTCGTTTTCTCACACTTGGGCGAAGTACTCCCAGAAAAGTTGGTGAGCAATACAACGTTTCTTGTAAACCAAAAAGCGACGCATGAATGGTTGGAATAACAATACTTAAAAAATATCAAAAAAATGTAGATTGTTTAAAATAGGGAGTGGGTTGAAAAAGTACTTAAAACAAAGGAATTTCTGGATGATGTCACTTAGAAACTTGCACCGCATCCAGTTCCGAAACTATGCAATTCAGGTGATTAAAAATGCGTTGGTGTGCGTTTGCTTGATGTGTGCCCAACATGCGAGGTAGCCAATATGTACCGACCAAATGAAAACGTTTTGAGGGTGATTCTCGTTCTAGCGCTTGCGTCAACCAATATAACAGTCTACCACTAGGGAAGACCAGCCACGCAGGAAAGAAACTCAGCGCATCCGAGCAATTAGATGTCAACGCCTCGTACATTCGAACAAACGAGGTGAATTCTGAGTACAGCATTTGAAGCTCGTTCAGTTGATGCACAACCGAGATGGAAAAACGTGAGAATGAAGAATGTCCCGAACACATTTGTTTAGCTTGATCACCGAGACTGGTGTAACGCTGACATAAATCCGCGAGGACAGGTTCCAACCGATCTGTATGGTTTAGGAGGTCTTTCACGTGTTCAGACATTACGAGAAAACAAGAAACGAAGGCCAGAAACACAGAGTTGGAACGTACAGTACCGGAGTGTTTGAATGATGTATTTCTGAGCCAAAGAAGCAACACGATCAGAATTGGCCGCGTATGATTTGGATGTTTGACGAAACGTGAACAATCGACGCGGAGAGAATCACGAATGATGTTTAGCAGATTGTTCGAACCAGAAATGGTATCGATCTCGGTAGTAGGCAGGTTGATGTGGAAGGTTCGCATTTCCATTCCTTCACGACGATTCTCCACAGGCCTACCATCGTCCAAACCACATAATTTGATCATATTCCCGAGTCGACGTTCCATTTTGATCAACATGCTGTAGCTCAGTGCGCGCAGGTGTCCCGTCACGGTGTATATACACTCAGGTTGTTCCAGTGACTCGAGTATAATCCGCAACACTGAACCACCATTAACATAAATCGCATCTAATAGAGATGTACTGAAGTGACCTTGACGAAATCGTTTCAACAAAAGCGAAGTCCATCGGTGGAATAGCTCATTCCGGATCACTGTAGTGGCTGCCGTGCCCGACAAAACATCGCACAATTTCTGCGTAGCGTTATCCACCGGATTGTTTGCGATGGATTTTGACGCAAGTTGGGTGCAAGCAGGTTGTTCCACGATGTCCCATTTTTTCACCGGTACGACATTTAAAACATTACATAACTCAGAACCAGAAGCACCAGGGTCCACCAGATAAGTTTCCACACAACCAATAATTTGACCAACGATGGTCTGAAGGTCCTCTCCGTTGTACAACTGTAGAAGCTCTTGGACACCGGCCCTCACATTCGAACCGAAATGACTCAGCCATTGAACTACAGCGTGAATACGTCTGGTACCGTAGGACATTCCCACGGAAATGACACTTCGGAAAAGTTGTTCGACAGCAAGAGGTTGACGAATCGGGGGTATCACATCGTTGCCAATCATGACGGCAATCAGTGGGAGCAACGAAGGGTTGACTATGTTCAACGAGCATTGTGAGGCTAGAAAGAGCGACCCAGTCATGGAAAAACATTTTCTACGTGATTCACGCTCGCATTCGTCACATACGTTTGTTCGGCACACGGGTTCCGACTCGAGTGATGCCAACGGTATGACGCGTAGACTAGATTTTGAATGGACCGAGCGGAACAGATAGAAATCGGAGTCGTTACTCAACACGGGACAATCCAAGAACAGCGCCAATTCGGCTATCAGCGCGTCAGCTTCTCGTTCGCAAGTTAAATACGGAACGTTGTATTCCGTCAACAAATGCATGAATGTTAGTTTGGTTAACACAGGAAGAATGTCTGGGACTTCCGGCAGATCGTCAACAGCTGTCCGGTGAAGTGGAACAATGAAAGTGAGGAAATGGGACAAGGACAGAATACGCTCTCTGTTTCGTTTCAGTAGTGTTTCACGCTTGGCGCCCTATAGAAATTTAAAAAAACAGACTAGTATAAAAGGACACCTTGTATTCATTGTGTTTTGCAGTGATTAGTGATTAATAACAACAGGATCAAGTATAGTGGGGTAGATTGGAATGGCGATAGTTGATTGTCATAGGTGTTTGTCTATGTGTTGCATAAACGACGACAATGACTCTGCAACTATCATCTCCGGTAAGAGAGTGTTCCAGACACGGCATATGTAAAGGGGTAGGAAATAATGCGAAAGGTCAAAAGCAAATCTCCGCGGAGTCGTTAGTGGATTGAGCAGAGGCCGCTATGCTGCATCTGTTCTTCGTAGGACCTGTTTTTGAAAGCCGTTGATAAGCTTTGTTGATCGCCGTTGTGGCTGTTCGAGGGCGTGCATGTCTTGTGGATAAACCGCTACAAATTTGGTGAGCCAGCCATCTCCATAGTGTATAGGCGTCCGGGAAACGGAACATTTGCCAATTAGATAGCGGGTTTTTAACACGGTATTATCGCTTGGTATAGCCCGTGCATGCTTTTTGTACCCCATCACTATAACTCGGTCGTTAACTTAAACCCATGCACCAGAGAGATGTTTTCTTCTGACTTCTCAGTTACACATGGACCTCCCGCTGTGGAAACCGTGACACGCGCAACCCTCGGATCACCGACACTTGTCGCCAACCTACCCGGTAGCCCCAACCATGAGCACTCACCGTCCAGCACGACATCCATCAGACAAGGTCCTTACCAGACCGACTACACGCCACTCAGCTTTTTTCAGTCAAGGACGTTTGCCATCAACCCTGGAGGTGCAGAATCTTCTCAGCACGGACTATGTTTTCGAAGCTTATGGTTTTTCGTTGTCAAGCCTACGGATGTGCCTACATCTGCTCCTACTGGGTTCATACTAAGACCATACCAGACTGGCGATTCACGCTAGCAGCGCGTTGACCCCATGTGATTATGCTTCGGCAGAACGTTCACTCCATGCGAGACGTCACTCGGCTTAGTATTTATCGGTATTCGTGTATCCTACCCTGGTCACCACCGACAATCGATCCATGCAGATCAAGTGCCATGGCTGATATCGAAGTGACTGGTTGCAGCCGTTCCAGCCTGGATCGACCTGACACCGTTTGGCCCGTTCAAACGTCAATTCCTGATCAGAAGTCTCCTCTAACCAAACTTCATGGAAGGGGGCTGTGTAACAACATTGTTTTACTGTACATAACAATTTACCTTGATAAACACTTCCCGTTGATTCGTGTTCCGTGATTGCTTCCGCTGTACCTTCGTTCATCTTTTAGCTACCGCGATAAATCGTCCATCTCCTGTGCCTTTTCACCAACATTTTTTGTGACATTATTGTAGTGGTCAGTCTACTACAAATTGGTGAGCCCCGAAAGTTTTTCGTTTCGAAATTTTCGTTCGTACCATATACCATTTTTAGGGTAACATTTTGACTGTCAGTAACAAGATTGCAATCAGGCTGTGGTTGCGATGGTTCTCTGGGTTTCAGTGAGGGAACACGCTTGGGCACGCTTAGTCTCACGTCTGGTGGAAGTTTTGAGCAGTTAGATTTCCATTCGGTATTCATAGCGATAGCCATTTTAGTCATTAGAAAAGTGATTTTCAAAGGACTGGGCCCGTTGCCTTTTTAGTTAGAGGATCTAGGTATTCTAAAAGTATCTACGACAATGGAATCACGAGATCCAATAGCATCGGCAATGTATAACCATTGCTTCAGATCATGTTGCTTTGATTTCGATGCTGATACTACATCAATATTTCCGTGGACACCGAGGAATATTAAACTACGTGAAGTAGACTGGTCTCGACAAGTGGATTGACCTTTTCTTTCTCACCAGGGTATGTCGGCGTTTACTCGACAGGTCAAACCGAGGCAAGCACTGAGTAGATACGCATTGAGGATGACTTCTTCCATTTCAGATTTAATTCGTAATGTCACCCTTAATAGGCACGGCCGGTCTACGTGTGGGGAGCCTTTATACCGGGTTAAGCGCGTCATCGATGTAGGTACCAAAGCTTTCAAGCCCATGTGTTTACAGAGCTTAGTCCATTCATTCAGCTCATGTGCTTTTCTTGCTGAAAAAAGTGAATCTGTCGATTCCAGGATATTTGTGCAGATTACACTGAGAGCGATATCTTTCTTAGTAGAATGAGAGGTAACATTGATTTTTAGGGGGCCGGGATCTGGAAACTAGACGACTGGGAGTCCTGGACAAATTGTTCACAATTTACCAGATGAGGTCCTAGGTAAACAGAGTTCAGTAGGTCCATCTTTATTACCTCCGGATTAGCTATCACCACATTCCTTAAGGGAGCAGTTATTGGTGTATTATTCTTTTCCTTTTTGTCTTGAGCAACATTTATTTCGGGTCGAATTGCGTTGGCAAGTGTACCTACCAAAAGCGGTTTAAATGTTTCCTCAATTTCTCGATAGCAATTTTCCAAAATCTATATTCGAGATTCCAGCTTTGCCTCATGGAGAGGATTTGTAGTCGTGTCGCTAGGCTGTTTACTTCGACATGCACAACATACGTAGCAAACACCGGGTATATCAAATAAATCAAATAAAAGATATCACTTCCAACGTTAGGGCTTTATCACATTTAGTATGTATTTTACCCAAACAGCCAAAACATTTAACTACGTTGGATCTGGCACATACCCCTTTGTTACACATTTGACACGCATCACGTGCTGACTTCTTTGTCTGGGGCATCGAGGTCATCCTTCACGTCATTGTTACAATCCAACGAGTGATGAGTCAGTGCACTTAGCGGTGCCATTGTTTATCGATCGGTAGCTACTGGTGTAGTGAATGCGTTGGATCGGAGTGACGTGATCCAAGCAGTAAAATACGAACGAGTTGGATAAAAGTGGTGTGGTTGAACGAGTTTCGATCTGATAGTGTTGAAAAAACTATCAGTCAATTCGAAATGATGTGATCTTCTCAAGAGTATTCGAACAGGAGCAATATTCTGAATCGCCAGGATATTGCACGCGTCGGTAAATTTGGGTTAAAAATTGAAAAATTGGATTTTCAAGTATTCACTTTGCTTGAAGTTGCAACGGGTGTATACCGAAAGAGCAAATTGAGACGAGTTCAAGGTCATGCAATTTAGTGGAATATGCAACGGTAGAAGGAACAGACGCGGAAGGATTAAGAATACCACCATCGTATATTCATGGATCCGATAATTATTCGCGAGGGATGGTTTGGGGTCTTAAATATTTTGTAAATTACGATAAGGTCTCTTTTGTTTCGTCGATAGGGAAAGTCGAACAGATTCTGTTGAGCAATCTATTCCTTATAAGGTTTGTTTCGGATGATGAGTACAAGTTTTGTTTTGTAATTGTATATTCGCTGCATAAGTTTTACATAATTGTCGAAACACGGCGACCATGTCTGCACTTCGTATTCCATGATTGGTCTCAATTATGTATTCATGATCCTTCATGGATCCGGTAATTCCTCGCATCCAATCTCGTGATTAATCCCTATAAGTTGTCATCTAACAGACACTGACGGAATAAAAATACCTTTTACAGTTCAAGCGGAAATAGGGTACAACTAGCACATATTAATCGGTCGTATATTTTCTGGTATCCCTTCGCGCGAAACAATTGTTCGGGGTCTTAAATATTTGTAAATTTGGATAAGGTCTCTTTTGGTTCGTCGATAGGGAAAGTCGTTAATTTCCAAGAGACCCATTTCTGTATATAAGAGACACTTGTTGCCTTTTTATGGCAAGTGTTAGTTTGAAGTGAGTTTTTATATGAAGTATATGCAGACACCAAATATTTTCTTCACTCCAAGTTTAAAGGACATGTGAAAATTTACGGTACGTGAACTGTAGTTGATTTCCCAAACTCCAGAGCCTGCATTTGAATGGCAGTTTGGTATTCATCGAACAGTTGTGATGCGAATCAAGGTCTTTTCTGTATTAGCAAACAGTTTTCTGGGCTACGGATGCAACGCCATATCTCTATGTCGTCTGCAAAAACGAAATGTTTCATTCAACAACTTCCAGTATTTCATTGACCTGAACCAGAATGGGATCGGACCAAGGACTGAACCTTGGGGAACTCCTTTATAGTAAGTTTTTGGTAACGTTTCGCTTCTGAACACAGAAGCTTCGTCAGACCAAGGTTGTCGGTACAAACAGTTTTCAGGTTTAAATGGCATTCTCCTGACTAATCCTGAGTTCTCTAAGCAAGACAGAGGAGATCGAGATAATTGATCACATCCCCTAATTGCTGTGTTCATCTCTAATTGTTTATTAATTGCAAAGGTCAGCGTCTGCGTAATCATGTGCGTATTAGGTGTGATGTTCGTTAATCCTTATCCGCTGCAGAACCGAACGCCAGATTGTTGAGATATCCACCCCATCCACCTTGTTCACCGCATTCGCCCCAGCCTTTATTATTTCAACAGCATCGGCGTGAAGTCTTTCCTCAAAAGATTTCAGACCCCGTCTTATCACTTTCACGTTATCAAGATCTACGCTGTGTCCAGTGTCTAGCACGTGTTCAGCTAGGGCAGAATCCCGAATCAGTGATTGATATTCGCTTGGATTGCAGGGTCGCTTTCCCACTTGTTTCCTGTGTTCGTTTACCCTAGTGCAGATTTCTCTAGACGTTTGTTTAATGTAAACACCCGCGCAACCCTTGCAGTTGATTTTGTAGATGCAGTTCGTCGCACACCCTAGATGAGTCTTATCTTTGAAATGCATTAATACGGAGCGGAGAGTTCTATTTGCTTTATATGTTACTCTAATACCTGCGCTATTCAAGATTCTACTTATTCCTTCGGAGTCGCTTTTGACATACGGTAGAGATACCGTAGCTCGCCAAACTTTTTCGGTTTTCGGTTGCGGATTTTTAACTCGGTTTAATTGTCACTTAATCAAGCTCTTGGGGTAACCATGATTTGCAAGTCGGCGACTGACTTCTTAATGAGCTCGTCTCTTATCTGCATCATCGCTGCAGAGGCTGTCAACCTTGTAGAATAGCGAAACATTACCAAAAACTTACTATAACCGATTCTTTGCAAACTTTTTTTCATGATTATGGACTCTTGATCGGTCTCGAATATTTTCAAATACTTCGAGAGCTCCATTTACTATGGCTGTTTACCTTGATAATGCAAAGTCAACACCTACTTGGGTTGTGCGATTTGTTAGATAGTGATTTAGTCAATTCAACGACATTCCGGTGATACTAAGACTTTTATGCTTCTGCAGTTATAAACTATGATAAGCATGATCAAATGATTTGGAGATATTTAGGTACCATGCATAAATTGTCTTCCATTTAGCATCCAGCGTTAACAGTAAATTGGATAAACAAGAATAATTCCGTCCATATACATGCTGTTTTCTTGAAAGCAACTAATTATTTTAACACAGCGTAAAGATAAACAGAATAAAACCATCATGGAAATTCCGGGTTCACGTCCAATGTCCGATATGAGTGGTGAATGGGCAAGATTTATATTCATTGGAAAACAACAAAATGAGCTTATGTTATCAATGATTTGGTCCGGGAACGTGAATGTTGCCTAGCTATTTAACGCATATAAAAACAAGTGGTGTGTAGGTGAGTGAGTAGCAAGACATGGTTGAGTGTAGGTTTTCCGATGTAAACTATTGCTCAGATTGCTAGCACTAACACACCACAGTAGGTTCCTGGCTTTTGGCCCTAATCAGTGAGTTCAGATTCAGTGAATCTTGTGTAGTATAGACAGTGAAAGAACTATCGACCCACCATCAATCGAGATCGATCGTAAGTGCACATTGTGATTATCATTCACTGTAAAAACTTTGTGATATTCATTCATTCGGTCAACACACGAGTTCAGTTACGGTTGTGTTCTATCGGACCCAAGGCTGGGCCAGTGGTAGCACATCACTGATATAACAATTAGCGACCGGGTGCTGAACAATTTTTTAACTTATAAAAGGATGTCAGTGCCAATGGAATTCGTACAAGAATTGCTTAATCAACAGAAGCACATTTTTGAAGAGTTAGTACAACGAATGGCATTCCAGAAAGTCAACACTGCAATTTCTGGACAATCAATTGCCAGTCTACTGCAAAAAATCAACGAATTCCATTATCAGCCAGATGAAGGAGTTACATTCTAGACCTGGTACCGAAGATACGAAGATGTGTTCATGGTCGATTGTGCTGAGCTAGAAGAGGGGACTCGTGTGTCAACTTTGTTGCGGAAGTTGGGGCCAGAGGAACATGAACAATATTTCATTTTCATTCTTCCCAAAAGTCCGAAAGATTTCAGTTTGATACGAACCATTGAATGCCTCACCAGTATTTCTAGCGAACGCACATCCTTGTTCAATATATGATACAATGGTATGCAAATCACAAATGGAGGATATCATAAGATACACTGGCAGAGTATATGAGCAATGTGAACGGTTCAAACTGAAAAACCTTACAGAGAACGCTTTCGAAAATCAGATATATGTTTGTGGATAGCAGTCTCGAAAAATGACTATGATTATGACTATGAGATAAGGAACAACCCAACTGCTAGATCAGCATCTGGTGAGCAGTTCAGTTTCGTGGGTAAGTTTCAGTGTAGTTTTTCATTTCGTGGTGTTCATTCAAATAGTTATTGTTAACTTACTAAACTCGATTTTTTGAATTTACTTGAAATCGACTGGATCTGTAAACTTAATTTATGAAGATTTCCAATTTCGGATATTTGCGAACCATCTTGCGTCAATGACCCGTCATGTTTATGATGTTTCACTGCTAAGGAACTTGAATAAACTGCCATTACCAATCACGTTTGAGCGAGTCAGCCAAAAGGCATCAAAAGATGAAACAATTCAAGCAGTCGTGCAGAATATAGGGTGTGGTTGGCCTGCTCTACTACATCACAGATATAACATATTATATAAGTGTAAATGTGGTAAGCAAAGTTACACTCTAATGTCACTGTTTAATATGTTCCGTTGAAGTAAACACGATGTTTAAACACTGAAACAAAAAGTGTTCCCTTGTTAAGCGATCGAGGGGTCAATGAATCACCAATGTAAAGCGGCGATAAAACCAACGACTAACTTAGGGGTCCATCATGCTACGAAACAAGTATGTTGTTTGCGGTTCACCAAAAATTCTGCTTTCAGCATCATAATAATTGTTGATTGTTAAATACTTTTTAATACATGATCAATTTGACAGAATGCAAACGCATTGCAATTAAAACATTATGTATCTCACTATTAGCATTGTGAAGAGATAACATTTCTCGAACGGGTGTTTGCATTCCTGTGTAGCAGTGCAAAATAGAGGATAATCATGCACATTTGACGTCTAGATATTGAAGACATCGACCAGCAAGTCGAGAAATATATATTATGTTTATAGGGATTATAATATCCGAATAATATAAAACGTTCCCACTTCAGAATTCTTTAAAGTTTCGTGGTTGAATCATTTGTTTGTGGTGTCGAATTTCTTATCGTATCCATATTTCAGACACCCGAAAGTATTTCAACATTATATATCATTGTGTGGTTCCTATTTTGGATTATTATCGTACGTTGCTATTACCAAAATACATCCCCCAGGAAGTTATGTTAATAATAAACTATATACTGATAACTCAATTTCAATACGTACACACTACATGTTCCATAAGTTTATCGATTACCGGAAATTGTATGAAGTTTACAGCTTGATAATAAATGAATTTCATCGTTTAGTTGAGTTAAATAAACCTCGTCCGACACCTACTGGATACACCGAAATCGTTTAGAAGCGATCAACATTTTGTTTGATATTATAATCATATATTTATGTACATAGAATTACATAATTTCCGATACGCATAATTTGTAGCTGTTGATAAGCAAAGTGTGTTCTTTAAAAGCAATTGATGGTTTTCTGTAAAATAGCTCTCCGGAGTTTCATCAGCTGTTTCATCGTTTGATCAGGTCAGCTGTTATCTGCAACAGCTGTTTTGAGAGAAGTACAAGTCCCAAATCCCGATTTGCCGTGACTCATGAATAGGCTTCCGGTAAATGGAACTTGACGACACTGTATCCGGCTTCCGGGCAGGCCTGTGAGGAAGTCTGTTGATATGCATATTGTGTTCTTTAAACGCAATAGATGGTTTCCTCCAGAGCCTGCGCCGCAGCCGGATACAGCTGCGTCAAGTTCCATTTACCGGAATCCTATTTATAAGCCATGGAAAATCTGGATTTGGGACTTGTACTTTTCTCAAACCGCTGATTAAACATAACTGATGACACGGTCAACCGACACCCGGTGATCGTTGCATGCAAGATGAAACTCCGGACAGCTTTTGTTTTGCAGATAACCATCTATTGCATTTAAAAAACACAATTTGCATATCAGCAGCTACATATTATGCGTATCAGAACTTATGCAATTTAATGTACATAAGTATATGATTATAGAATCAATCAAAATTTTAATCGATTTGAAACGTTTGCTGTGTTTCCAGGGCATGTCGCATAAGGTTTATTTATTTCAACCGTAGCGATGGATTTCTGTTAAAATCAAGCTGTAAACGTCATACAATTTCCGGTAATTGATGGACTAATGGAACGTGTAGTGTGTACGTATTGAAACTGAGTTATCAGAACTTAGGGTATAAGTAACCAAACTTCCGGGGTCATGTCGTTGTTGTTGAATGCACATCACAATTGCATGAATTTTCATGTTTTACAGCTTTTGGAATGACTAAACAGTCCGATTCGGGAGGAACAATCTCTCGCGCAGCGCTTGCATTGATAGCCAGGACTCGGTTGTATTGCATCAGTTGCACGCCGGCGGCGTGATCTGCGTTCAGCAGCCAGGAGCTGTATTTGCTCCTCCTCGGCTTGCAGTCGACGCTTTAAACAATGCATTCAAATTGAGCGGTCAAGAGCAAGTTCTTCCCAGCTTGCGGGGTCAATGTCAAGAGCTTTCATATCTCTTTTGCAAACATCTTTGTACCGCAAGTGCGTTCTGCCCAATGGTCGACTTCCTAATTGCAACTCACTGTAGAGTAGATCTTTCGGAATACGACCATTTTCCATTCTATAGACATGACCAAGCCACCGCAGGTGGCGCTGACGTAATAGGGTGAACATGCTCTGTAGACCAGCTTTTGAAAGCACTTCAGCGTTAGTCACTGTCAATCCACGATATGTTCAAGATACGACGGATGCTTCGTAAATGGAAAGCATTCATCTTCCGTTCGTGTCTTGCGTAGGTGGTCCAGGTTTCACTGCCATACATTAGAGCATTTAGTACGCACGCGCTGTATACCATCATATTTTTATTTACAGTCAGCTTGCGGTTACCCCAAACACGAAAGTTTAATCGGGACAAAATGACTGCTGCTCTTCCAATCCACTTATCAATCTCCGTGTCTAGCGAGAGGTTACCCGCAATGGTTGATCCAAGATATGTGAAATTACAGTTTCCAACAGTGATTATTGGAGGCGATACATCCTTTGACAATGGAATTTGGTCATGCTCATGCTGATTGTTAGCCCAAGGTCTTTGTAGGCCGACGCAAAACAGTCCATTAGCGACTACAGGTGCTCTTGGGTGTGAGCAATAAATGCTGAGTCGTCGGCAAACAACAGGTCACGGCTTAGCACATCCCGTGCTTTGGTTTGTGCTCTCAACCGGTTCAGGTTGAAAAGCTAACAATCATATCGCGTGCGTATATCAGTGCCTTCTGTCCTCGTTCTGGAAGCGTGCTTCAGAAGCAGAGAAAAAAAATGCCGAAGAGTGTGGGAGCAAGAACACACCCATGTTTGACGCCTCGGCGAATTTCAAAGGTTTCTGAACTGCAACCGTTTAAATGGACTAAGCATTTCGTGCCTGAGTGGAACGAAATAACGAGTTTGAGCAACCAAGGTGAGCAGCTAGCAGATCAAGCATTTCGAAAAGACCCTCCACGCTGACGTAGTCGAATGCCCTAGTTAAATCAATAAAACAGCGTATAATAGCATACGCTGTACCCGGCAATTTTCTTGAATTTGTCTCAGGGAGAAGATCATGTCAACGGTTGAAGATCCTTTGCGGAAGCCACATTGAGATTCGGATTAAATTCAATCAGCTGAAACTTGTAGCCGGATCTGTAAGACTTTAGCAAACAATTTGCCTACTACCAGATTAATCTCTAAGCGTTGCAATCGTCGAAGTTTTTAAACAGACAACATGTAAAAAACCTTTGACATTGATGGGTTCTTCTCAGCAGCTTCCCACCGAAAGAAATACTGGACAGTCGACTGGCTCCTGACCAAATTGATAGCCGTTGCAAGCTCAACCGAACAGAACTGAACTAATCTCTCTAATATGGTCAAACGCGCCCGCGTTCAAAATTACACAATCTATCCGTACAATCCACCTTTTATGTATCTCCATCAATTACCACGCAATCACAATTTCATTCAGATGCCACTAATTACAACAATTGACTCAAAGGCATTGCCCGATCGAATTTTGTTGACTGAATGACAGTGAAACAGTCGAATTTTCGATTAAAAATATCAAGGAAAATAATCGGATACGTGAGATTTGATAACAAATATTTACTACCATAAAATCATGACTCAGCGATTTCAAACATTTTGATTGAACTAATCCGAAGCGTTTGTGACAACAAATCACGACTAAATGCACAGTTCTCTTTACATGCAATACCCGGTTCACAGCGGAAAGGAATCTGATAGATTGGTTATGGATACGGGAAACATCGGTGTCAGTTAATCACATCAGCTTTGAGGAATGTTCAGCTGTTTCAAAATGGGTTCCAGATCACGAAACTCGATTTATCTCGTAGATTGAACATGGATACGGCGATCATTAGTTTCAATTGATCACATCCGCTTTGATGAGTGTTCACCTGTTTCGTAAGGGATGCCTGTTCACGAAAATCAATTGAATTTTGTTGTCAAATCAAAATTCGTGGAATGGAACTCTGATGCATCAGCGTCCAGCTTTCGGCAGACAAAACAAGCGCCCGCTGATATAGCTGTCATCGAAAAATGTATTTATATGCGTCTCTATCAAATGACCGTACGTTTCGTCACGTCCGTGACGCGAGTGACAAATAAGCACGAAGAATCACTTCTCGAATGTTCGATTTCAGTTGACAATCGTGATTCGTAAACGGTAATCACAAGTCACCCGCCAAAGCGTAAGAGTTCCGTTTCACGAATTTTGATTTGACAACAAAATTCAATCGATTTTCGTGAACTGGCATCCCTTACGAAACAGGTGCACACTCATCAAAGCGGGCGTGATCAATTGAAACCAAGGATTCCCTTGTCCATAATCAATCTACGAGATAAATCGAGTTTCGTGATCTGGAAGCCATTTCGAAACAGCTGAACACTCATCACAGCTGAAGTGATTAATTGATACCAATGATTGCTGTACCCATATTCAATCTTCCAGATTCCTTTCCACCGTGAACCGGGTATCACATGTAAAATGAACTGTGCATTTAGACGTGATTTGTTGTCACAAACAATTCGGATTAGTTCAATCAAAATGTCTGAAATCGCTGAGTCATGATTTTATGGTAGTGAATGTAAGTTATCAAATGTCATGTCTTTGATTATTTTTTTATATTTTTCATCAAACATTCGACTGTTTTACTACTGATCTATAACATTCAGGTCAGGTGATTCGATCAGGCAATGCATTCAAGTCAATGTATTAATTTGTCAAATCTGAATATAACTGTAATTGTTTGGTAATTGAGGGAGATACATAAAAGCTGATCATAGATGGATTGCATGGATAAATTGAGTAATTTTGAACGCTCGTGCTTTAGCCATATTAGAGAGTTTAGTTCAGTTCAGGATAATTATTTGCGCAGTAGCCAATCGCCTGTCCAGAATATCTTTTAGTGGAAAGCTGCCGAGAAGAACCCACCAATGTCAAGAGTTTTCATATTGTCTGTTCAATATCTTCGACAATCGCGACGTTAAGATTTTATCTTGATTGTATTGAGCGACCACCTGATTATGAAGGTGGTGGAAAAATAAAAAGCTGTTTCATTTCACCAGCACTGGGAGAATTCAGCTGAAGTAGATTCGGGTGACGGGGTGATTCCGAGCAGTAAGAATTTCCATGTAGCGTATAACGCAACAAATAGAAAATTTTCTAGTTTATGATTAGAACAGAATTTGCACGAATATTGCAATTCAATGATGTATAAACATCCAGCAGTTATTAAACTTTGCTGTATTTATTTATTCAAATTTTGCGAAAAAACGACCACAGGAACTTTAATAGTAATTAAAGCTATTGCTTTAACAATTATCTATCCTGCTGTCAATGAGATAATTTTAAATGGTTGATTCTTACTTCTGGATATTAAAATTATCAATTCGCACACAACAAACTTGTTTTAAAGCATTTTATGTACAACGAATAACCTTTTATTTGACCGTGAATTATTTGCAGCTGTAACACATGCAAACGTTCTGACCAGATCATGATCTCAATTTGTTTGTCAGAGTTTAAGAGACGAGCACCGTTTCCGCATTATGAATTTTAATTCAATTTAATGGTCTGGAAAGCATTTGTTTTACAACAAACCACAGAATAATATGGGAATTACGAATAACATATGGATTAATTACTAGATTTGTTTGCCTACTGAGCATTTCAGGACGGATATGGGAACCGAGGGTGTAAGAGAACTTGAAATTTATTACAACAGTCAATACCTGTCATTGAAACGGAGTTCATTTATAACTGAACAGTCCTGTAAGGCATCGAGGTCCAGCTGAAGCTGTCTGCATTCCTGAGTCTTGCGTACTTGTGTCCACAGCTTGATGTCATCCGGAAATAACAAGATTTGCTCCGAACAACCTTATGTAAGTCGTGAACATTGATCACGAAATCAATTGGTCCAACCACTGATTATTGAGGCACCCCACTCGTTAGTGCAATGTGTTGTGACAAAGCACCATCAAACCTTACTTGTATGACATGGTCCCGGAGCTAATCCTCCGACCAATCTAGTGATGAACCCCTTATGCCACTGCTCCATTTTTGGTAGTAAGAGACTGTGATTGACACGATCGAATGTTTTTGACATATCAAATTAACAATCGTGTATGATGAGACCTTTGTCTACAGCTTGTGTCAGTCATCTGGGGCTAACAGAAGGTTTGAAAGTCAAGAGTGTTTTTGTTTTTGAAAACCTGTCGTTCGACTGTGAGAAAGCAATTGTTTTTCAGAAGTTTCCTGTCGGTGTTTGCTACGAGGCGCTCCACCACGTTAGAGATCACCGGTAGCAGTGTTACTGGTCGATAGTTGGATACTTCGGAACGGTTTCCGCTCTTCGAGATGCAAAACAAATGTTGTGTGTTCCTACAAATAAAATAGATTCAAATTAATATCTTGTCAATGGGCAACTGGTTATCCAAATGGCTTTTATGAAATTTCTCAATTCTCTATCTGAAACGAAGAAATATCCAATTATAAACAAAAAAACATCGAACACTATTTGAAACAATCTGGATTCAATACCTACAAGTAATGAATTATATGACATCAACGAGTGATATTGAATGACATGGATAGTGAATTATGTATTTCCGGATTAGCTATATTCCTGAATAATAATGTGTTAATTCATCAGCACAGGTCTCTCAAGGACGTAATATAATTTATCTTTTAAACAGTTGTGTTGATATTTTACTTTCCTGATCATCTGCCATATTTTATATACTGTGAAAAATGTAGTTCGTTGCCAATCTATCTGACAGAAAAGTGCGACCTATTAAAATAAAGACACTTGGAAGAATGTATACGAAAATGTAACTAGTAATATATTATAATTCCTTGTTAAATATTAAAGATGACAAATTGAAGTTCGTGAGATAACTACGTAATTCATCGACGTAACCTATGACATTTATGTGCGAATCACGCCTGTCAGATTGGAGCGCGAATATTCTCGAAACTGTATTTCATCTTTTGATTGGTGCGTCACTTGTCATACGTTACAACATGGATAGGTCATCTTATTGAAAAGACTATAAATTCAGTGGTGTGTTGCATGCTAATCGGCAGACTTCATCGGAAGTCTGCCAGGAAACCGAATACAGCTGCGTCAAGTTCCATTTACCGGAAGCCTATTCATGAGTCACGTCAAATCGGGATTTGGGACTTGTACTTCTCTCAGAACAACTGATTGCAGAAAACAGCTGACCTGATCAGACGATGAAACAGCTGATGAAACTCCGGAGAGCTTTTGTTTTATAGAAAACCATCAATTG